>NW_010581298.1:5323-65718 GCF_000705375.1 Tinamus guttatus
CGCGCGCTGGGGGGCGACCGTTACGGGGCGGCGACCGTTATGGGGCGGCCGTTACGGGCCGTTAGCGCGCAGCTCCCCGGGGACCGGCGCGAGGCGGCGGCAGGGACGTGCTGGAGGGCGCAGGTATGAAGTCACACAGGGGCCTCGCTGACGCCATCGCGAGCTGCGGCGTCACGGGCAGGAGCGGTGCCCGCGGGAAGGTTTAACCGCCCCTTTAACCGCCCTTTTAACCGCCCCTTTGCGCGGGGCGGGGCCCGCGGAGAAAGAAGTGGAAGGGCCCGCGCATCCCGCGCGTGGGAAGCTCCCCAAGGAGCCGGTGGCTCCTGTAAATGTGGGCTGTGGTGCTTGGAAGGGCTGGCGGAGATGGAGACGGGAGAAACACCCAAGGAACATGAGTCTGTTGGGAGTCTGTGGCTGGTGAAGAGAGCATGGTGGAGACAGGTGTGCCCCAAGAAAATATCCACCAAGAAACAAAAGAGTTAACGGGGGCAACGTTCTTGGGAGATACATTTCTTGGGTAACACTGAAACGGAGTCTGTGTCTGCAGACGCGGACTGTGCCATGTGCCTTTCTGAAATGTGCTGGGTGGATGTGTATGATTCCAAGGGTGGTCATGTGAAATGCTTCTTAGGGAAAACTTGCTCCCAATGGAAAGACAAGGAACTCGTGTTGGCCGTGCTCCACTTAGCCCTGGTGGCTTTCTGTGACGGAACTGCCCGTAAGACGACATGCAGTTTCCTTGGGAAGGTGGGACACTCATCTGTCATTCCTTCTCCTGATTTTTTTTTCCCCACAACACAGGACCACTTTAATATTGGCCTTTCATTTTCCATTAATTGTCAGAGAAACCTCAGGAACGGTCATTTAGCTGGCAGAGCAAAACCTGTCAATGCAGTCAAAGCAAACATGTTGCCTGTGTAGTGGGGTTTTGTGTGTGTTTTTAGAGGTAAGATCGAAAACAAAATTCAGGTTGGTTATTTGTAGCTGCAAGTGGAAAGATCATGACGGAAAATGCATGAAGGGTAGAAACCAAGACCCAGATCAGTGCATATGGATGTGAATTACATGGGGAGTTAACTGGTGCAGCTGCTTTTTCCATTCACTAATCCCCCAAAACTATCCAAAAAATGCACAGAAATGAAGAAACTTTGTATAACATTTGTCTGTGCTGGGCACTATAACACTTCTGAAACTTTCCACCACATCATTCTCTCCCACAAAGAAAATGAATGTCAATTTTGCATACACTTTCAGAGCTATTTGTAAACTTTACTGGCAAACTAACACAGGACAGGAAACTTTTCCAGAGCACCATTTTGTAGGAAGTTCTGATGTGGCAGAATTTGATAAATTTTGAAAAAAATAAATAGTGAGAAATGAAACTCTGAATAGAAGGAAGCAAAACAGAAAACACCATATCTCTACTTTTACTGCAATAGTAATGAGAGTTGGAGAAACGTCTAATGAGTTAAAGCAAAATGTCTTCGTTTTATTCACATCTGACCCTTGAGCGGTCCCTGCACAGATAAATTCTGGAGCTCCAAATACTCTTTTCTTCTATTGTTGCTTCTGACAGCTACTTCAGCACACGCTTTTCCAGCATCTTGTTGGAGCTGACAGCAGCATTGCATGACAGCATGCATCTCTTCACCCATTTGTTGCTGTCGAACACGGTCAGAAAAGATATGTGAGTGTGGAAAAAAAATAAAAGCAAATTGCTACCTGCATCTCTTCACCCATTTGTGCCTGTCAAACACGGACAGAAAGGATATGTGAGTGTGGAAAAAAAAATAAAAGCAAATTGCTACCTGGAGTCTTGTTTTCTAGTGTTTTCTCAGAAATGAAAACCCACAGTAATTTAATCCACTGTGAGTCTGAGTAATTATGTTAAATATTCAGACTTTAGTTGTCTATTTTTTTGTAATTCTGGGATTGATTTTTTTCAGGAAACAAAGCAGCTCCTATACTGCTTGTTTAGGCAAAACTATAATTCATCTCAGTGTTGGGAATCATCTTTATATATTTGACATTTCATAACATACATCCCAAGCTGGCCTTTGTTGTATTTGACAAGAAGTCATAAACCTGTTCAGTAAATGTACTGTTTGTTATTTTGATTACACTATCTCAGCTGCGGTCTGGGTAATAGATGTAGTCTCAACATTTCAATCTACCTGTTAGAAATATACACATTTGTTTGTAAAGTCATAGACACCCTTACATGTTTTATGTTTTTCAAAACTAAGCTCAGTAGGATTTTCCTGAAAGTACTAAGGATCTCTAGCTCATCAGTCACAGCAGTAGAGCAGATCATGTGCTAGACAAAGGTAAAATGATTTGGCTGCAGAAATACGTTACCTTCAATTTTTCAAATGCAGTTTAGGAGGCAAGTAAAAATATGTACAATTAAGGTAAATGCTTTTACAGTACCATAGCAGATTCTTTAACAGAGAATAAGATACGCAGATATTTTTATTAAGTGACCAGATTTATTTTTTTAATTATGTTGAACAAAGTTAAGCAAAGCAAAAGGGTAGATTTTATCCAAAATCAAAAGACACTTCTAAAAACCAGTAAAAAAAAATAAGTATAGAATATATTATCTCATGCCACTTTTTCTTAAATATAGAATCATTTTGTAATACCAGAAAAAATATCCAGTACATGGGAAGCTCCCTGTTCTTGTTTCTGTGATATATTTTTGACACAATATGTATTTCAACATTTAAATAAAGAAATACAGAACAAATCTATTTTCAACTTAATTTGATGCATATTTCTTGAAGGGAATAGAGGAACATGTCATTGCATAGCAGTTTCTTTCTTCTACTGTCATTCTACTCTTTATCAATGGCAACCTGTGGGATGAAATTAGGACAGTATTTAAGAGAGGAGAAGTAGAGTGAAAATGTAGGAATTCTAACAGTGCTATCTTTTCATCTTAAATGCTGAAATGTGTGCTTTAGGAAAAATCTAGAGTAAAGAAGAATACAACCGTCGTGCTGTGTAGCATAGGTCCTCCGAAACCTGCAGCGGACAGGGAGATCATTGCTGGGGCTATCCCTTGCTTGAATGTTGCAGAGGGGCTGAACAAAACATGCAGAAAAAAATGAAAGGCCAAGGACAAAATCACATTCATTCAGGGACCCAAGTTGCAAGCGCGTATTTAAGAATGGATTTGTTTTGTGGTTCTCATGAGGCTGAGAATGCCAATCATATAAACAGATGAGATGACCAGGTGGAAAGAAAAGAGGATGATCAAAAGGAATAGAAACAGCTTTCTTTCAGATCTGGAACTATGCTGAAATCAAAGAATAAACATTAATCACTTAGAATGATTTACCAGGAAATAGTTATTAGAAGGAACAGGTTTAGGGATTGCACCAGTTATGGAACCTGAGCAGTTTCAGATCTGTATGCTGAACACTGTCTCTTCAGAGAACAGATGAGTAGGGGGTCACCAGTGCTCAACTAGAAATGATAGGAGTGACTGGTCGCTGTTCATCATTGCATGAGGTTGACTTCCAGTTTACCTAACTAATAAGATCTTCTGTGTTGCTCATCACAGAATTTCCTTCTCAGGGAGGGTCAGTCTCTTTATCTCTAAACCTTTTCACCAAAGATTGTAATTAAGAGTATTGTAGCCACCATTAATAATTATTTTCAAAATTGGAAAGCAATTTCTCATGCAAACTTCTCACAGGCTTTATTGCAGATCATATATCTGACATCTGCAAAACCAAGTGGAAAAAGACTCCTAATTCCTAAATGCTGCTAAGGCCTCTAATTTAAACCCCTAGTTGTAATGTTTTGTGAGAAGAAAGAAGCAAATGAAAAGTTCATTAAAAGCAAAGGAGTTAATAGGAATATAATCTGTTCTTTGCAAAGCACAGGAGTGTAAAATATTGCCATCTCTTCTGAGGCGGTTATTTTTTAAAGTGTGGCAGGACATTATTCAGGAAATTCCCTGAGATGGTCTAAGTTGCTTGCTCCTTGAAAAATAATGTAAAACAAAAACAAAACCCAAAACAAAAAAAAAAAAAGAAAAAAAAAAGAAAAAAGAGGTTAGTCCCTTTAAGACAGAGAATAAAAGAAAATATTACTTCTGTCATTTACACTATGAGAACATCATCAGTTTTCAAAATAAGCTGGTTTTTGAAAAAATGCAACTACAAAAATGTACTCAGAGTTCCTGCACCAAAGAAAAATTCCAAGTCAGCTCTCACCGAACTTACAAGTTTTCCCATAGACTTCAAAGACAGCATAGTAATACATTAATAAAATATTTACACAAGAATAAAACCTCAAAAGGCAAAAAACATCTGGTAAAGCCTATGCTTTTATGGCTTCCCTTAGATAAAATGTTAGAAAAGAATTTATGAGTTTTGGAGAAAATTCTGTACCCTCGGCAAACAATACGTATTTACCAACAGTCAAATTGAAAACTAAAATCTTCAAAAACTGAGTAGTAAAATAGTCTAGGCAAGGCCTAACAAAAGCCCAAAACTACTTGGAGTCCTTTAATCAAGGCCAAATTATTATGTTATATGTATATTTCAAATGGTTTCATAATCCAGTGATTTCTCTTTTCCTTTGCCTGTCTTTGGTAAGACTTTATTCTACTTTATTCAAGATGTAGAAGGTCAGATGTAGATCCATTTGCTTTTTTGGATGAGTTACTTTTTTCACATTACACAGATTATCTTAGAGGGATAAATCACAGTCTTGGTGAGATGTGATATATTTAATGTGTAAGTTTATATCTGTTATTTCCACAAACAATGTAAAGCTAAAAAATTACAGAAGAGGAAAAGAAATGTGCTAGCAGTAGAAGGCTAGAAGAAAGGTATGAATGCTGAAGGCAATATAGAATTAATATTGAAAGAGAAAAAAGTAAATATTAGAAAAGAAACTAAAGCATGTCATGGAACATATGTATAATAAATACTAAGATCTAGAGAGGGAAAACACACATCCAGTTACAAGTATATGGTAGTCCTGAACACAAAGTTCTGGAGTGTAATTATCGCTATTATTTGTGTTCTGCGGAAATGAGCTCTCTCACTGTACTTGGGTATATAGTCACTTTAAAACAACTTAAATAAGCCAGCATATAAACCAGCATCTCTGAGCAAGGAAGATGAATAGAGCACCACCTTATCACTGGAAATGAACTTCTGAGCCAACATACCAGCAAATCCAAACTTTCAACAGACAGGTGTCTGAATTAACTTCCATGTTTTCCTGTAGACTTTGTAACTTGAGTTACAGGAGTATGGAATGAACTACAGAACTATTAGCTGAGAATTTATATATATATGATTTATGAACACATTTGTAAGTTTAAGCCCCTTTTCCAGCCAGAAGTTTACATATTTCCAGGGCTATTAGAGCATGAGACTTCTGTTATCCTCTGCCAAAATTTAATTTATTTTTTTCCATTTTCTTGGTATCCAGCATAATTTTTACTGAGTTTGCCCTTTCATAATAATCTCTTTTTTTATGCTTTAGAAGGGATAAGATAGTTCCCAGCCTATAGACACCTTGTAAATGCACTCAGATACAGCAGTTAAAATTCAACTCTTTCTAAAAAATAATAGTTTATTATATAAAATAAAGTAACAGGTGCAAGGGATATATGCAACATGCAAAACATTAAAAGACATCTAAAAAAACAAAAACACAAAAGGCCTGGGATTGATTTAACTCTCTCAGGTAAATATATTGTCTTTCTAACAAAAATAACTGTGATCTTGTGCCCTGCATTTAGTTACCGCAGTCACAGTCCCCGAGTCAGTGCTGTCCAGTCCTCTCACATTGTGAAGGAAGTGCCTTCTGCTTACCCAGTGCAGTTAGTATTGCATTAAAAGCTCTGGTCATGATGGGTAGATACTTTTAATGAACAAAATAAAGTAAAACAAACATTCCCCAGGATTGGGACCATGTGTGTGACTATCTCTGAAGTAGAGGCTGCTTGAAACTAACATGAAACTAAGGAAAAGGCCTAACTCAGTTAAAAGAAATGCCCTAGAAAGAGCTCTTTATCCAAGGGAAAAAAAAACGGGTGTGTAATTGTACAGTTCTACAGCAATACAGAAAAAGATTCTCACATAGGACCACAAGTTCAACTCATTAAAAATCTACTTGAGATAAGAACATTAGCCTACCACGGTTAAGTTTTCCTTGTACTAAACCTTGCTGCATTCGGACAGAATTATTTAGCATTATTACTATAAACTAGGTTTCAAAATCAGATACTGAAAAGACCCCAAAGATCCCTCAGCCTATACCCTGCTATTCCATAGTGGTTCCCCAAAGTTCAGTACCTTGTATTACCTACTCTACTTCCAGTTAGGAAACCATGACCTTATGTACAAAATAATAAAAAAAGAGCAAGAGAGAGAAGAGAAACATTAGAGTTCAACAGGATTTTCAAAAGAAAAATGATACTACATATTTAATGTATGAAAAGCTAAATCTTATTCTGTGCAGTAGCGCACTTTTATCTGAGAGCATTTATCAGCATGCAGCACATACCATTGCCTCTTGCTGCCTCCTGAATCCCACTGTACTACACAATGCCAAGGAACATCCAGTTGTTAAGTTTATGCCTTTGAAAACAGCATTCACAAAGGCACAGCTATTTTTGCCATCCTATTTACTGTTTCATTATTTTGGAGATGTCTTCAGTGTTAGTACAATTGGGAGCATTCTTTTGCCATTTTATTTAAAAAATAAGCATGTTTGATTAACATCTCCTTATTGAAATCAGCGCCAGCTGGATTTTATGTCCCAGTCATAATGCATAAAAAGTGTATGTGTTCAGCATATGAGCAGCAGAACAGAGAGGTTCTGTGGTCTGTTTATTTTTCTTACATGGCAAAGAGAAGGCAGCATTATAAAAATAATAATAGGAAAAAAAGAACATAAGAAACACAGAGTGGCTTAAAAGATTTAGGTTTGAAGAAAATTAACATCAATAGCATCAGTCAAAATACTGCTTAGGCCTGTATATTCTTTTCCAAAAGAAACTTAAACATCTAACCAGAGTACAACAAAACAGACTCAAAGTATACACAGAACTACAAGTTTAAACAGCTGTTCTGGGAAAGAGTAGTTCACTTAGCTGCAAAAATATTTTTTCATTTAGAAAAAATTAAAGTAAAACTTCCAAAATAAAGATGAGTACAGTTGCAAGTGAGCAGTTCAAACAGCAAGCACTTTGATGTCCTTGGTTAGGAAGCTTTCATTAAAAACTAGCCAGAAAGAACTAAGTAGCTCTTACTGTTCCCCATGGATGGATAAAGCCTTTTCAACCTCACTTGTGGTATCAAAGTCATCCAGCGAGCAGTGCTGGAGAAAGATGTAACATGAGCAGGAGTGGGAGTGCTCTGCTCAAGAACTGAGCCTCTGTTAGAAACATGAGTCTGAAAAATACATACCCGCCTCTTGAAATACAGAGCATGCGTTTAGGAAAGAAAATGAGAGCATTTTTTCTAAACATTTTCTTCAAAATAAATGAAACATTGCTTCATTTTTTTCCTATATACTTTGGTAGGCATTAAAGTTACAAAAATAGCAAGGTGTTTGATTGTCACCTTTCTCTGAGCATAGAAATCCTTGCACAGAGCTGCATAATTATCTTTGTTTCTTAATTCATAGGACCAAAAGGAAAAAGAGTTTAGCAGACAATATCCAACTTCCATAAACGTAAAACGATTAGATCTCAACAGAGCTACAATAAGTTTTGATTTTTTTCTTACGTTGTAAAACAGGAATCAGGTGAGAGGAAGCCCTAGAGCAAAATTACTTGTAGAGGGTCCCCCTCCTCTCTCCTCCTACCTGACAATAGGCTGTGCATTTAACACCATGAGAAGCCCCAACTTCTTGGCATTACAGTGTGCAAGACATTGCAAATTTTGCCAGAAGCTTGGGTAAGATCACAGGGCCTTTCGTTGCACGACAGCAGAATAGGCCGGGGTCCTTGCAAGCCCCCTGCGCTTTGTGTAAGCTCTAATATGCATCTCTAGAAGACTGATTAAAATCAGCCCTGAATCTGAAGGGAAATATGCACTGCAAGCTTGCATACAAAATGCATTCACTAGTGTGCTTACAGTAGGTCTTGCTATTTCCTTAAATTTCATGCAGGTAAACACACAGGCTCTGAGACAGGGCATTTAGATTACCTTTAGATTACTGTTGCACAGACTGTAAAATAAGCCTTCGTTAAAGTGAATCATTCAAATGATAAAATATTAGTGACCAAGTCTAGTTAAACAGAGAATAAAATGATGTTGCTGGAAGTAACACTACCTAACAGTGTATCGATTTTTCTTAATTAATTCAAGGAATGATTCATGACTGTATGCAAAAAACAAATTTGCTTGCTGATATATCAAAAGTTGCTTCTTTTTCCATTGCTTGGCATAGGTCGTTATAATGGACTCTGTAATTTAAAGAAAAGCACAGGTACCTGTGGAGCAGAGAAGAAATATAGCTCCAGTTCAGAGCAAAACAGAATTAAATGCAGACAGTTCCTTCTGCGGAGAGGCTTGATCTCTGCTCACATTTCTGACATTGGCTCTGTGCAACTTGAAGCCAATAGAGATGACATTAATTCTTGAGGTTTAGAAATGACAGCCATGCGAACTAACTGGGAGAGATGCCAAGGTATTTTTTCTTTCAGCTGAAAGAAAAAAAACCCTGTACTCTTCTCTACCTTCCAGGTTAGGTTTTTTTTGACAGCTGTAATCCTGAGGAAGAGCCCAGGAGAAAAATACAAGAGGAATTTCAGAAGATTGATCCATCTGTCCTTGTGTTGTAGCTCCAAAAGGGAACTTGAGATTTTTTACAGGAGTATCAAAGTATAGCAAATCTAAGTACTGCATAACCACTGGATCGGCAGTATCTAACGGATCATGAGAAAAGAAAAAAGTACATAAATACAAGGAGAGAAATAAGTATACATTTCTCAGGGCCAGGGTATATTTTTTTCTTTTACAGAAATAATTGCTTTTATTTTCTTTTCTCTTTAACAAATAGGTATATTTATTATGAAGATATAAAAAGCAGCTGTCTTTGATCATTATTCTGTGGGAAGAGATGAGAGTAAGAATTTCAGTAAGAAAACAGATCTGCTATTTACATTGTAAAAGAGTTCATAAAGGTCTAGATTCACTTTACCCTTTTTTTTCCACCCACTGAAACATGCCAGATAATCTAGCCAGAAAAGAGATATTGGCTTAGTTGCACCAGGTCCTCCTGAGACTATTGGTATTGCTCTTCATGAAAATAAACCTTCTGCTGGAGATTTATTTAAAGGCTACCTGGTGAAGGAAGGGAAGTATGGAAGAAAATGCATTTCTCATTTGTCATCTTTTGTGGCCTGTCTTATCAAGAAGACCTTGACACCCAGTATCATCAGCAGTGTGGAAAAGGCAGAAACCACAAATGGAAAACAAATTTACTTGCAGGAACGTGACAGAGCACTCTCAGTGGGACAGTTATTATTTGTGTCTTCTAAACAAGACAAGTCTTTCTCAAGTATAGTATTTTTCTGAAAAAAAATCTCATCATTGCTTGCATGCCTTATTTAGTGTTTAAATCAAAGCAGCCTGACATTCTCCCCTCACCTTTGCACCTTGTCAGCCACTTGTAATTCAGACAAAAGCAGAAATGTAAGTAGTTTAAATAAAATACTGTGTGATTAGTAGAAGTCTTGAAACCTAATGTGCCATATCACATACCATCTCTGAAATGGACTTTCTCTCAACACAGCTGAACACGCATTGCAGCTTTTCCTTTACCTGTCGCGTTAATGTTGGCTTCTCCCACCCGTCTGCTTGAACATTTGTTTTAGTGAAACTTACAGGAGCTAAAAATATTTTAAATTCCTGTCAAATTTGGTTGAAACTGTAGCAGGATTCAAGTAAGCAGTGGAAGAAAAGGAGAAGAGAGAACTGGGAAAAGGTCAAAGCATGTGGTCAAAGCATTCTTTAGAAAACTAGGCTAAGAAAACTGACTGAGACTATGAACATCTTTTGTTAACCTGATTGTAAACTGCTCGCTTATGAGAAACCATAATGTCTTGTCAAATTCTTCTTTCCAAAGCACTTGCTTTGTTGAACTAGGGCACAGCAAGGGTGCAGGTAGGTCAGGATTTCAGCTTCGTCATACTGATAGCAGTAACCAACCCAATTTGTTTAAGCCTTTGGTATGAACCTGCCAAGATAGTCTCCTGCAGCCACCTCGCCAAAGAGGACCAAAAGGCTTTGACAAAGCCAGACTGTATGAGAAAACAGTCTAAGATAATTAACTGGTTAAGCAGAAAAATAAAGTGACTACAGAAGACAGTGTAGCAAAAAAAGAATTTATAGGCCTCTCTTCTCTAATGTCATCTTGGAGGCTAGGCTTGGTTGTTGCCAGCATCAGCACTGCAGAAATTATCAAGCATATTATAATGCTATTTTCCTGATACAGGCTTTGAAAAGAGAATATGTGACAAGTCTTTTGGTGAAGAAATAGCTATGAAATCCTAATCTTCATTCATCCTGCGATACCTGACAGAACAGAAAATACGCAAAGAGTGCGAATATGCCTGATATAGACCATTCGAGTCCTCAACTCCTTAATGCAGGCCATCTGAAGGAGGAACCAGACAGGTGCTAGAGATATTAGGCCTTCAGAATCATCTCAGAAGATGTCAAATCAGCAAAGCAGACACTTTGTCATTAATATCTTGATGCTGTCACTTGTACCTTTAATCAAACCTTTCAAAATCCGTTCAGTTTCTGAATTTCGGAAAAGATAGAGAACAGCACTATTCAAGTCAGCGATAAAGAAAATACATACTGAGCCCAGCTTGCAAGAAAAGCCCCAAAAGAAACGAGACAAAAATTGCATAAGGGATATAATTTTACTTCAAAAACATTTTGAAAATGCGTCACTTATCTTTTTTTCTTGTGAAATGAGTATTTGAAGGCAGCATACATGTGACCTCATATTATCAACTATGATTTAATGTTTAATTATTTAACTTTTAAAAGAGAAAATAATTAATCTTTTTGATTAATTCAAAAACTTTTTTCATTTACAATTAAATTTAACTTTAATCTGAGGCTTAGACTTTACTGTCAATAACCAGCAGGTTGTTGCAGTTTGTCCAAACCTGTTTATACACAGGAGAACTCTTTCTGTGCTTCCCCTGTGTATAAATGGGCACAACAAATCCTTTATGCTTCAATAAACTGAGAAGCCAAGTAGATATAGTCTGATTTACAATATGAGGCAAAAACATACAGAAAATTTATATTCTGAGGTATAATGTAAAAAGGATTCAATTGCCACCTTCTGTTATCACTTAACATTTCAAGAATGCCTAAAGATTCTTGAGCCACATACCTTTCTGCAGAGAAGTTGCCCCAATCATGTAACTTTCCTGAAATCAAGATCACCATCACATATTTGAGAACTAGTTTATGCCAACAAGAGATTTTTTTCTTCCTTTTATTTTTTCTTTAATTTTCTGAGAGGTTGTTAGATAAGAATTCTATTTATGATTAAATTTATCTTTCTTTATTATAACTTATTCTTCAATGAATACATTGTCATAAAATTCAGTATGTATCAGATAAGATAGCGTTAATTTTTATACTATATATAGCCTAAGAGTTTTTAGCAACTATAAAGGAAATAGAAGTAGCGTTGAGTCACTTCAGCATATCTGCCATCATCACAGGAAAAAAAAATAGTTTAGTCCTAAAAAACACTGCTTATAAAAACTTCTTTTGTAATCTGCTTATTTATACAGACTGTTGTATATAACAGTCCACAACAAACATCTGTAAAATGTCGTCATAAATTACATCGAGCTTTATGGAAACTATTGCTATCTTGACTGAACCATGTTAAATCATTTTTGGATTTCTTCCACAGGTTACTCAAGCTTCCCTCAGATACTGTATCCCACTGCTTACATATATATATATATATATATACACACACATATACATACACACACACACACACACATATTTTAAAAACATAATGAGCTGCTTATGTACCAAAAACTCCTTGCTTTAAGATGCTGGGCTATTACTGCAATTCAGTATTTGAAATACAATTCAGAGAGTACCAGAGTGCTCCACTCCACTAGTGCACTAGTATTTTGTCATAAATGATAGAAATAGCTATTATGCCAATTCAGTATCCAAGTTCCCTGGCTATTCATTTTGTAAACTTTTCAAAAAATACATTCCTTAAATGTCTTTTCCCTATCATGAAATTGCCAATCAATGTTGAGACTTAGCTTTTTTTAAAAAAAAAAAGTCACATAAAACATTCCTGGAAGTTATTTAGTACATCTTAGAATGACATGACAAGAGATTTCTCTCCTTCCCTCCCCCCCAACCTCCCACTTTATCAAAAAATTGCATTTCTTCAGGCTGAAGGTCTGTTCTTCAGAAAAGGTCAAATTTTATTTACTAGTTATATAGATCGCAATGCCTAAAGCAGAAAACAAGGAGCTGCTATTTTGAAATAGCTTCAGTCATCACCCCTGATCTGTAAGACAGAAACAAAGGAATAGATACTTGGAACACAATATAAAATATGATAAAAGAGCTTTAAATAAGTTCAGGTTGATTTATTTGCAAAGATTTCTTCATTAATACTTCATAAATAGTTCCAAGCATACTGCCCAGTCTTTCCTTACTTTTTTTAGCTTAAATATTAACCATAAACAATCAATCCAGAATAAGTCTCACTTAGATGTTCTATTTTGAAAAAGCAAATAGATGAAGAAGAATGTGTGATGAAAAAAATCCATCAGCACTGAAATTCTTCTACTTGATGATAAAAAACAGCATCTAACAGAACATCACAGATTCTTCTTTATCCGTTTGCTTTTTCAAAATAAAACATCTATGAAGTAAAAGAATTTTAGTTCTGATTTTTTTTTTTCCTCCTCTCCAAATCTAACTAAATAAATGCAGTGGTCCATTCATCTCTGTGCCATATGGTTAGTGATCTGTCTGTACAGGATTCCGGTTCTTCACAGTGGATCCTTGCTTCCATTAGTAGCTCCAGGGACATATTGCTGCATGTTTTTATGCTTGCTGCCTACACTGCTTTGTCAGTAGTGTGTGTGTTCAATAAGAGAAGCTCTTTTCCTGCATGACAGTGTCTTTTTTCTTTTTTCTTTTTTTTTTTAATTTTTTTTTGTGTGATACAAAGATTAAGCTTGTTCAAAAGGCAGTAATGGAGAATCATTTCTTCCGGAAGAGCTTTTTGTATTCAATGTCACCCCAATTAGAACTAAAAACAAAACTTTTCTTCAGTGTGGAAGGTGGGCACTGTTAGCAGCAAAAAAAATTACTAAATAACCTTGGAGAAGAATAAGCGTTGCAAAATACAGAAACTAAGCATGAATTAGAATAATTTCTGACAATGCCAGAAAGCCAATACCTACAGTCTAAAGAGGCCATATAGTAAAGAGGAAAAGAAGAAAAAGGGGGGCTGACTTTCTGTATTCAGTCAAGAAGGTCACCACTCTGTTGAATGGTCAGATGGTCTTTCTTGAACCTGGACATTCCTTATGACCTGTATTTTTCTGTGATCAAATGCTCATTGTCTGCATGAGATAAGGTTGCTTTGGAAAAAAACTCTTTTTTCCAAAAAAAATGTTAGCAATTCGCTTTCATCTTTAAAATGCAGAATGCCGTTTTTTGTCAGTTTATAATTTTTGCTATTTTGATTAAATGAAAATAAAAGGCTGAAATGAAAATATTTGGACAAGATGAATGAGAAATACTTAAATGATCATTAAGCTATTTCTTTCTAGCGAACATAAATGAGAATGCTTCCCATCTCCTTTCTTGGCACATAAGTAACATAACACTGAGCATTTTGAAACTAGGTTCTAGTTTTCCAGGAAGCTCTAAGGTAGTATGTGACTTTTGGCTTTATATTTACCTTATGCCAAAGACAGCCATCAGTTACTGCACTGGGCACCTGGACAATCTGTCCAATCTTGAAAGTCTAATTTGTTACTAGTTTTAATTTGACAGGATGTTCTCGTCATTTGCATTAGTGGTTTTTTTTTTTTTTTCCTCTCTCCTCCCTAGGAGAAACTGCTCGATTATATAAAGTCTTTGATTATATTTTGCAGACAGCTCTGAAACTGTTAATACTTACCCTTAGGAAAAATCACAGTATTTTCAAGATATTATACCCGTTCCATAGGTATGTGAGTCAGAAACAGATATAAAAGTATCATTTTAAAATTATGTCTGCAGGGGCATAAACTCCAAAGACTTCTTCCACCTAAGGCTTTACATTACTCGGCATGGAAAGGGCCATTGATAATCTTCCATATAGGAGTTTTGCTGCCTTATCAAGGACTTACAGTTAATTTTTTTTTTTCTCTCGCGTGTGTGTGCAATTAAACAAAAGTCTCAGTAGTATTTCTCTTAGAAAATGAGAGGGTTTTTTTGAAACTATTCCATCCTCATATTGTCTGCAAAGGGTTTTTGTCTTTTGGAACATATTGTATCACTTCTGATGAGATCATTGCTGTTATTTGAAAGTTGGCAATTTGTTATAAACAAACCCAAAGAATAATCTTTTCCCACTTCATACAATAGAATAAGATATGAGAGATTATATATGATAATATCACATCCGTATGATCTCCCAAATGGTATCTATCTTGTTTTCCTTATATCTAGAAAGTCTTTGTTAGAACATGTGACACAGACATCAAGTATTTGATGCCTTCTTCCCAATAGCTCTCAAAGTACAGCTTTACTCAAAAGGAAATAATAGAAGTATTGAACCAGCAATGATACAGAGATGGCAGAAGTGTTTTGTGCCTCCAGAAGGCAAATCACAGAGCTCTACACGTCAAAATCCCATCAACGTTAAGGGACTTAGGTTTAATTAAACACTCACTGCGGATACAGGGGAGGGAAAAAAAAAAAAAAAAAAAAAACCACCTTTCCAGGGGGTTACTTTGGCTCCTCAGCAGGCCTGTCCTGGAGGTGTAGCCCCATGCAGAGGGCTCCACTGCAATATCTGATGGTTACTGCTATACTAAGACTAGCGCACTACACACACGCTACATGCCTGCTTCATCTGGCTGTGCAGACACGTTCCTTGAGAGGGATGTGCTACTCGCAGAGGAAGAGGAAAGACAAAGACGTTGGTGCTGCGGTGATCAGGGATGGAGCACTGTACAAACACCGAACTTGCCCTGAAAGGCTTTGTTTGAGTTGCTGTGCAAGACAGAAGAATTGTCAAGAAAATTTGATAAGATTATTGCAACCCACACCAATCCTCCCAAAATTGCAATATACCTACTTAGGGCCTCACTAATGCAATCCAGTTCGGAAAGAAGAATGTGCATTAACACAGTCCACACTCACCCTAGCCCTGACACACCTCATCTAAGATTATTTAGAGACTGAAATCTCATTCCAAAAAGATACAGAAGCAGCCTGACTCAAGCTCTCAATTTAAGATACATATTGCCTGCTTTGAGAAATTGTCTGATTTCACGAGGCAAAGTGGATTTATCAAATTCAGAGGGAAATACTAGTGGAAAAAGGAATAAAATGTGCTGCCAGTTTTGACAAATTCCTCCCAATTTATCCAATGAGAGTCTGCTGAAAACCCTTGGAGACACATGACAGAATTCTGGACATCCAAATTACCAATACTATCCTAATTCCATCTTCTCCCTCCAGCTATGAAGAAAGCTAAACTGAAGATTAAGCCAGGGAAAAACATGCTCCTTACTGTTTTGTGACCTGCAGTAGTAAACCCCTTAGGTATGGGGGCACAGAAGTAGTAATTACGGTTAGCTCCCTTCCAAGGGGATAAGAGGAAAAATATGAGATTGTAATAATTTTCATTTCATTTCTGATTTTTTCAAACTTTTAGGCTCCTGAAGTCTTAAATTCGTGCTACTTAAGTAATTACCCTTACTGTTTAAACATGGCAAAAGCTTGTAGTGCAGGATGGAATCTAGCTAGCATAATAACTCTCCAGTTTTAAGTCTTTAAATAAATGGAGTATTATCAGTCAGCTTGCTTCTTTATGTATAAGCTGAAAATCAATGTTCAAATATATTTACTTTTGAAGTATGTAGAGGAAAAATCTTCAAAGTTTACCTGATTTTAAATTGAGTAAATCTGGAGCTACAGAATTGCATTATTTATTAATTATTTTAATGGTACCAAAGGTTTGACCAAAACCACTATAAACTTTTTAATGAGATTCCTTAAACTTTTTAAGTCCACCTGCTGTAAAATAATCACCTAGCATTTCAGAAACTACATTTACAAACTTTTGAAATTATTTACTCTGTGATGACTTCTGATAAAGACCTAATGAGCAGACCAGTCAAGAAAAAAAACTGGTCTGTTGCGTTGCCCTCTAAGGAGACTTTAAACTTTTTAAGGACTCTCCAAGCTTACCATGAACAAAGTAGCTGGCATATCCTGGGAATTAGTCCCCGAGATAAGACTATTTTCATTTCACACTACTACTACAAACAAGAAGTCTTGAAATTCAAAAAGCAAATATAGGGTTGCAACAAATAATTTCACTCATTTGTTTGTAGCTTGCACTTTCAACAGTAACTTAGGCTAAAAAAAAAATCATTTTGCATGTCAGCAAAAGAAATTAATAATACCTCCAGGAAAACAACACTGTCTTGTCCTTACACACTTCAAAGCAATCAGAACAGAAGAGTGTGCTTTGCCAATTGCTGCCTTTGTCATTCTTGTTGGCAGGTCTTGTCTTCAGCATTTCTTATTAAAAAATTGGTCTTTTTCCATTATTAATGTGCTCCGAGTTGCTGCTAATGTTGCTGACCCAGCACATTTGCCAACTCCCCTATATTATATAACATTCCCTACCTCTCCAAAAATTGAAGAGATATATACTGAGCTTTGTCACAGCTACACAGTTTTAGCTGTTTTAGCTACCTAAACCCCAGGAATTTGGCATATTCATGATTAATTCATTAATATAATTATCATAATCTGTGGAATGCTGAAGTACTTACTAGCTGGGAAAGGGGATAGAGCAGGTGCTGCAAGGATGTGTTCCGGGAAGGGAATTTGAGTGATTAACTGTCCTGGGTGTATTCCTATGCAAACAGATGAGAACTGTTGAAGTTCAACAGGCTGTACTGTAATACCTGCTGATTTGTGCATTAGGATAAATACTATGGTTGCATTTGCCTCCTCTGTTTATTCCACAGATGCTACTTTTGCATAAGTTATTGAATTCCTCGGATGAAAATTAAAGCAAGAATACTCATCCATGAGTCTCTAAGCAAAAAAGTTAAAATTGCTTTCCCAGTGCTTTATCAGTACAGAATAGAGCATGTTCTGATAAAAAAATGTTTGTAAACTAAAACTTCACTACATTCATGGCTCTAATGACTCATTGGCTTCTCCCATGAACAGGTTTGTGTAGCCACGAGTAAATGAAGTACAACTACGCCTCAATTTTAGAGCAACATGTACTGAATGGATTTACAGAGATAGCTCTATTAGACTTTATAAAAGCATATCCTGACACTTCATTTATTCAGTAACATCTGAAATTACCATTTGGGAAAACACTAAACATAGTGCAAACAAAAAACCTGTAGCTAATGATTGTTGTTAAGTGATCCACTTAATTTTAAGCAACAGTGACTAAAAAGAAAGCACACTTCTTAAAAGGATGTTCTCATATCAAATCTGATGAAGATTTGCATTCTGAAGAGTCTTATCTGTACTAAACCATGGTCTAATAGAAAATAATGTCTTAAAATTTTTAAACAAAATTCCTTTGCAGAAGGATTAAGAATTTTCTGATAAGAATGGAGGAGGGGAAAAAAAAAAAAAAAAACTATAAAAACAGACAAGTAAGCATTTTAAAGTGGGTTTTCCAAATGCAAAATTACTGAAATGAAAACCTTGGAAGAATATGTTGTGTTTTTTGTGTTTTTCTGCACAACACCCAAGAAGCTTGTGTCTGAGGGCAGATCAAATCCAGTTTAAAAAAATAGTCTTCACTAACAAGGTAAAGATGAAGTATGAAGCTCTCCACGCTCTTGATTTGAATATCACAAGTCTCCTACAAATATGCCTGTCCTGAGAATAAAGACAAATGATATGAAGGATAAGATACTAGAACAAGATTATTTTTTCATATATACTTTAGCAACACCATTTAATACAAAGAATACAAGTTTGCACCACTCTTTCCAGGTTTTGTATTATGTTTTCCTATGAACACTCTCTAAGGTGAACATCAATGTTCTTCAATATAACTGTTAACACTTATTTGACTTCAGGAGGATTAACAGAATGGAGCACAGGCAGTAGACTTCAAAGTTAAGCAGGTATAGAGATCCTTTTAGAACAAGGTCCAACCTTCATGACATGAAGATCTATTTCAAATTAGTTCATCATCTTAAAGGCAAGAACTGAGGCTGTAAAATCATCGCAAAGAGAAAGTGTGTATTAATAAGCAGAAGATATGTCTAAAGGAAAGTCTTATCTTATACAATGATCCCCCCGCCCTTTTTAATGAATTTTATCAAGTTATTATGGCACTGAGTAAGTTCATTTATCTCTACTGATAAAACTAACCAAGCAAAGTAGACACATGAGAATTTTATAGGAAAGAATCAGCAGAAAAAAAGTTATTGGAGGTTCAAGACAAAAAGAACTAAGGAAAGAATTTCTAGATATAATCCCATTAAAAACAGTAAAGAACTGTGTACAGTGTCACCCAAAAGACTAACTTACAAAAACAGTCAGCACCATACAAAGAACAGAACATTAGTTTGAACATTTAACATGAATGAGATCAGATAGCATTAGGCCCAAACAACACTAATACTTAAAATTTCTATGTACCCTAGCTTCCTTTTTCTTTACCTTTTTTTTTTTTTTTTAATGCAGAACTCATACCATAGCCAGAAACACTCTTAATGGGATGTCAGGAAAAAAAAAAATAATCCTCCTTAAAAAAAAACTCTTTTGCAATCTGTCAATAAGTTTTATTGGGCACCTGATACATTTTATGGGAAAATGTGACAGCAGGTGTTTTAGGTTATAAGAACATTAATGTCAGCTGTGGTTAATGATCCACATCCGCTGGTCGTTCGGAAGCAGCATGACCAAGCAGAAGAGCCTGCATATCTCTGTGTGCTCCTGATGGACAGGAGCTACAGAATGCTTTTCTACACTCATGTCAGGGCAGTGACATAGGAACGTTTTGTTCTGAGGAAACAATGGAAAGTATGACTGGAAGCAGCTTTTTGAAAGATTATTTATTGGCTTTACAGTCATTATTGGCTTCTCCTTTTGTTTGCAAAAAAAAGTCAGAGCACTGGCTAGCGTGAGGTGTGCAGGAGTAGCTCCTACACGCAGCACAGGTGGAGGCTGTCAGGAGCAGGGCCTGCAGCAGGTGACACTCGTTAGCTCATCAGGGGGTGGAGGGTGGAGCAGAGAAAGAGGCTCTGCAGCCACAGAAGGTGCTTGGACCTTGGGTATGTACATGGTTAGTGAGGGCTTCATTTGTAGCATAGAGGAAGAAGGAAAATGCTGAAGGTAGGATGCTATGGTGATGAAGGTTTCTAGGTTGTAGTTTGGGCTTTTGATTGTGTTGGGTAAACAGGCTCTTGTTTGTGGGACTGAAAAACAAGAGGAGAGAAACATAGCTTGAGTGACTGTAACAGAGAAGTTTGTGTATGTGTGGTGTTATAGTAAGGAAAATTAATGCAAATGGCTGCAGGGATTAGTTCTGTATTGATTCTTTTTTTTTTTTCTTAAGTAAAATTATTTAATACTCTTCTGACTTTATTTCAACTGAAATGAAAGGAAAGGTAAGTGAAGCAGGGTCTATATGACTCTCTAAATGGCATGTAGAACTTGCATCATAAGTTTACTCACAACAAAGTGTTTGCTGAAACCTGAGCTAGGTGACAACAAAAGATGTCTATTGGAGAGTTTCACCTGAAGAGAAGTGTGAAACTTTCCAGGAAAGCTAGTAACAGGGTTTGACTGAAAATTTAATTGTTGGTTTAGTTTATATCCATGTGTATTTATTATTTCAAAGCAATGAACAGTCTGGTAAGTCTTGGAGAAATATATCCTTTTCAGAATTCAAACTGAGAGTTGTCTTAGTTTACTAGGTATGGAGAAGAGAGAAACTTTTGCATTATCGTTTGACCTTTCCCATTATTGTTTATGCTGCTGCATGATAGGTAACATACTGGATGGAGTGTATTGTACTGATGTGTTGAATTGTTATAAGCATACACCAAGAGCTAAGAACTTTCTGGACACTTCGGTATAGGGCTAGATATAGACAACTAAAGCCTTTCTGCTCTCCCCAGAGGAAGAGGGAGGAAGAAATTTCTGACATTCAGTTTTTCTTGCTCTGTAGCAGGCTTGGCACATTGTTTAGTTGAACTCAGCCTGTGTTTCCAGAGGCTTCCTTTGCAGAACATTGCTGGAAGAGTGTGTATGTGGTGTTTTTTTTTTTTTTTTTCTCTCTCTCTCTAAGCCCTGTCTTGGTAAATGCTAATGATTTTCATGTGAGAGAAGGAGCTGTTATGTGTCTTGTCCCTTCTCCTTTGCAGTCTGCAAGTGAAAAGCAAGCAGCTTTTCGTTCTTGGAGATTCCTTCCTGAAGCCTTGCTCGATCTAGTCTTTGACTCATTTGATTTGCTGTAATAAGCTCAGTAACAAGGCTGTTTTTGGTCTTCCCTGAAGCAACCACAAAAGAACACAAGATCGCATTCTGGAGGGAAAAAAAAAAAAAAACCCTAAGCAAACATAAAACTATTTTATGGCAATGTCATTGGGGAAACTCTATTCTTTGCTTATTCACTACCCTGATCAATATAAGACTTCACAAATGCATAATATTGAAATTAATGTTTTCAAAGTGCAGAGAAGAATAAAAAGTCTGAAAAGATATTGAAGACTTGGGAGTAGGGAGGTGGAAAAGAGTAGAGTTCAGACACTTTTTAAAAAAATTCAGGCATAGTGTGAAGGAAATCTTAAAAAGAAATCTTAAATGGTATGTGTAGATGCCTTTTAGAAAATGTTTGTTCTAAATATGATCCCTTAAATCTAATCTCTAAACCCATTGTAGACAGATTTCTAATATTTCTAGTAATGTAGTGTGTATTATGGAATCACATTTTAACAAAACAATATATCATCTCAAACTGGCTAGAGATCAAAAGTAACTTCCCAACCAAGAATTCTCGGAAGAGGTAATACAAACAGTTATTAAATCTGTGTGGCTGGTCTCCAGCCTGGATAGGCTTCCCTTGGATTTATGAAATATTTCATCACTGACTCGGCCTCTGTCCCATCCTGCAATTGAGTAGATTTTACTTAAATTGTAACATCTTACTTTCTGATTCTCCTTGATTGCAGCAGCCTTTTGAATTAAAAAAAAAAATGGATTTTATTTATACAGTGGCCAAAAATCATTTCCTGAAGCTGGGGAGTCTGTAGGCTAAATTTCCAGCTACTTTGAAGTAACAGAAGATGTGATATAGGTTATATTTTCTGGATGGGAAAAGAGTGATTGGAGCTGTAAAAGTCTGCCTCTTATTTAATGATGTTTGCCAAACAGGAAGAAGAAAGGGAAAAAGAAAATTAGAACCTTAGAACTAAATTTTCCTTACTGGCAAGTCCCAACTTAACTTTTTAAAAGATGGAATTTCAGGACCTCTGAGCTTCATTGGAAAAAATGGAAAATCACAAAATATTTGCTAATGAAGCAATAGATGCTGTTGAAGTCCCCCTTTGTAGACATCTGCCAGGTTTATAACTTTAAATTAGAGCTGATTATCGCTTTGCTAAGAATATTTTTTTGCCTCAAAATGTGTCTTTGATTCAGAAATGCATTGCACAAAGTGTTTAATGGAATACGCCAATTCAAGTGTCACTTGGATTTTTTCTCTTTTTTTTTTTTTAAAAAAAAAGGATATTTAGAAGAATCTTTTTTGTTCACATATTCCAATATTCGTTTAAGGCAAGCTCTTCAGGAATGAAATTTTTCTTTTAGTGTCCTTATCCTATATTTAGGATGATGGCACCTATCCTACTGTGATGCTGATAATTATGGTCTTAACACTGATGGTAGATGTTGTAGATCATCAAAATATAACTCTTAATTAAAATTTCAATTGTGCTTTTTTAGGAGTTGGCCTATTCTCATGCAGGTGTCAATGGGTTATTGATTCAGGAGAGAAGAGAGTAAGAAATATTTTTCAAGCTTTTTTTGTAGTAATTAGGATTTTTTGGGGTTTTGTTTGGTTGGTTGGTTTTGATTTTTGATGTCCAGGGCAAAGCTGTTTTAAGACAAACACCTGATTTGCTTGAGCAGTTACATTAATTGAAGTTTTTTTTCCAAAAGCAGTTTCTGGATGGTTGACTTGGATGTATAGGTTTAGTGTGACATTAATTCTGCACTTCATCTGCAAGTGAGCCTTTGCTGCTCAAAGCTTACGAACAACACCTTTAATAAACCATTTTTGAAATGTGGTTATATGATTTTCAGTATTAATAAGAAAGGACAAGTAGTGAAGGCTTTTGTAACTTTTAATTAAGGCCTGCTCTGAGGACACTAAATGTATTTATAAAGGAAGTTTTTTGTGTTGCATCAAAGAGCAAGTTTATTTTATGTGTGCTTGATGAATCTGGCTTTCATTTGCCTTCCTTTTAAAGGAAAGGAGCTAGTGATTTTCACATGTGTTGTCTATATTTAGTTGTCTGTTATCTATATAATTATTCAATTATTTCCAGCATGTGAAAAGAATGCTGTGCAAGTTAAAGTAACTTTTGTAACAGATTGTTTCCTCTTATTTAAGATGAATTTGGCTTCCTTTCTGGCTTCCTAAATTAGGTCACTGGTTTTGTTTTGTGCCACTACATAGTGATAAGATATGATTAGATACTTTTGTAACCCTTGGATGTATGTAGGCTAAAATGTTAAGTGAGCAGATGGATGTTCAATAGAAACACTTTTTTTTTTTTTTTGGAAAAAATAGAAGAAATATTATTTTTCTACATCTGTTTAACTTTCTTGAAGAATTCACTGCTGCCCAAAGAAGATTCCAAGTTGCATGTTTGAGTTCAGTTACATGCCTTTGAAGTAATGAACAAGGCATGACTAATTTCCAGTAATATGGGCTGCAGACCGGGTCCTGGAGGGCTGAAATGGTCAGGTTAAAATGTTGGTTGTAATCAGTCTGGCCTCTACTGATGTTGCAATTAAAGGGCTTAGCATTTGTACTCCTGTCAGGCTCCATCTGTACGATTGTTTTGTAAACTAGCCAAGCACTTCCAGTTCTGCTCACTTGGTAGTGAGGAGCTCTGGGACTTTTGCTCCAAAGAGTGTGGAGAACCTAATACAGGTGGCTCTCTGCTTATGCTGCTAAGTATGGCTGGGACAGCATGAACAGCCCATGTGCCTGTCACTGTGTGCTGCATGTTGTGGGCTCAGTCACCTGTGCATGTGTTGCATGGCATGTCAGGTACTGCGTCCTGCACTGCCCCATCGCCAAGGACTGAACTGGCTGTACAAGGAGGGAAAGGTAATTCTGTTGTTGCAAGGGCCACTGCAAGCAGCCAGACCCCAAACCCCATGTGAATGCAATTTTTGCCCCAATTTCATTGTGACTCTGTGAGTGTTACTGGCAAAGTGCTCTTGTTTAGAGAATAAAAAAATCTGGGAAAAATAGAAAACAAAAATAAATGTAAGTTTTAACCATTTTTTTTTTTTAAAGAAGTTGGTGTTTTCCTGATTCGTGGGTGAGTGAAGTGACAATTCCTGCTTCTTTTTGGGATTTGAGTGTTAGCAGGAAACACCAAAAATTTGCACAAGGAGCAAAAAGAATCTGTGAGAAGAAAGTGGGTCAAAGATTTTCTTTGAATAAAATTACCACAAAAAGTGGTTCTTAAATAGTAACTAGATTTTCTTTTCTTTCTTTTTGCTTTCTTTCTTGTGGCCCTCAAGACAGGAACCCCTAAAAGTGCTGCTACCTGCCACTTAGGTGCTTGCTGTTTATTCTGGCACTGGCCTGTTGAAGCCCTTTGGGCTGAAATAGTGACTGTCTCTGAAATGTGCCTCCTGCATAACTGGAATAATAAAATGAATTGAAAAATAGTAAAAAGTTATCCCTTTGCAAAGAACTAGTAACATCTTCCACTGATGGATGAAAACTGCCCCATGTATGTGATCAACATGGAAAACAATGCAAAATAAGCTTCCCAGAAATATCAATAGGGTGTCAAGCATAGATCATTCTCCTGTTAAATGAATAAGCAAGCTATCTGTCAGATGTTGTTAGTTTCTCAGTGCCAGTAGCAAACTGGGTGTGAGGGATTTACGGAAGTATTTAAAAACACAAAGTGTTTATATTTTCATTTAAAAATAGTGCAGATAACCATCATGGAATAAACACAGTCTTTTAGTATTCTAACCAATCTGTAGCCTTCACTTCAGTGTTCCTTGATACAGGAACACTGAACTTTCAGCTATTATGTCTGAAGTGAGAATAAGGTATTCCAAGAAAAAGAAATGAGTATAGTTGAAATTTTTCATAGTACTTTTGTAGTATGGAAAGAATTGTACAAAAGTGTTCTTATTTTTAAAAATCAAGATGGAAATCTCTGTGGATGGATGTGTCTTTTGAATATAGTATAGAAAGTATATTGCTTAGGTGGATTTTCTTGTTCTTTTTTATGGTTTCTGGAAGCGATGCATACAGTCTCTTAGCATAATAGGTTGCTCAGTCTATTTCACACTTGATGTGATTGCTCGCTGCAACCCATTTCCAGACCTTTTTTTCAGTTTAACTTAAAATATTCTGAATCATTCCATATATCTTGCCTCCCCCCTCTCTGTTAGGGCCTTCAATTCTGTTGTTAAACCCTTTCTGTGCATATGTAATGTGATTGGGGTTTGCTTTCTCTTCAGAAAAGTAAATTCTGGTACCGGGTTCTGACTTAAGGGGTGAAGACAGTAGTTTTTTTCATCTTGTTACTTAGTATACTATCCTTGATCTTAGAAAACAAAATGTGTAATGTAAATGTGTAATGTGTAATTACTTGAGGAATTTTAGAGTAGCAATTGAACCCTCTTGGATTTTACTCCTTTTCACTCACTCTTGGTGACTTCTATAATGCTCTGTCCCTGAAGAGAGAAATGGAAATAAATATTCTAGCCTAAGTAAATGAAGCAGCTTGCTAGATTCCTCTCCCCCTGCCCCTGTCAAGCCTTTTAAGTAACACACTTATCCAGGTGGTATCCTGGTGTAGCATGGGAACAGATGTAAGCTGGTAGATAAGGGTGAAGTGCACTAAGGTCTTCAGGTTAAAGGTGCAATCATGTCACTAACTCATCACAGATAGTGGTATAAAGGCAGGTGTCTTGCCTCTTAATGAGAACAGGCAAAAATGATGGAGGAATTATTATTCTTGGAAGCAAAGTGAGTTAATGAGCCATTTGAAGAAATATGTGCCTTTTGCCAGACTTGGGTACAGTCATCTTCCATAGATAGCTCTGAGTAAATTGTCCTCAACATGGACAGATGAGTGATTTCTGTATCATATAAAAGAAAGCTGATATCTGGAATCCCTTTCTGCACTTCCTAGGTCTGTAGCGTCTCTTCTGTCAGCGGGAATGTATGCAATAGTGAATTCATGTCAGTCACGCAAATGCCACCAAGATAGACCTATCTTCTCATTTCAGCCTCCAGGGTGGAAGGGAAGAGTCAAAGCAATAAGGCTTCATCGTGATGGGCTTCCCTTCATGTTATTATTCTGCATGGAAGCTACCCTTGACGCTTGGTTCTGTAGTCAAACCCTGTCTTCTGTCAGTGGCTTCCTGCAAGGTTGGCCTGTTCAGATGGGTGACCCAGTTCTGTCAAGGAGTCCTTGTTCTCAATGCGCTGCCCAAGTGCTGTGCTAGCTGTAAAGAAGTCTGCCTGGCTTTGGATAATGAACTGAACCTAAGCAGTTTTCAAGTTTGATCAAGTCACTGTGTGGATTCCTGTTACAGAGCAGAGGAAAGAGGAAAATGAGCTTTTTACTATATATCATATTGCTGTGTATTTTTTTGGCATAGCCTGTTCTTGTTTTCGAAAGTACATGCAAGATGGCACAGAGTTGCTTACATAGTCATTCTGTGTTAGATAGCAGGCTTGATTCTGTCCAAGTCTTATCAAAAGTAGAAATATTTTCAAACTTTAGGGGAAAATGGGTTTGGAAGACAAATCTTCTGACAAAGCAACTGTCAGGTAGTACTAGGAGAACTGCTTGCTGTTTTGAGAATTCTGTTTTGGTCTTGCTGCTATATTAAAAGAAATTAACATTATATTATTAATCCAACTTAATTCAAAAACTGAAGAAATATGAGATGTGGGTCATTATTAGTGTCAATCCAACCAAGGCTACAACCAAGTTTAGGATTTTAAAGTAAAATTTAGGTAGCCATTTTGTTTATTTTCTTTCGCCTGCAACACTTTGCTTCAAGCTCTTTGAGATGGCTTTATTTGTTAGAAACTTCCAGTATGCTAAAGTAGCCCTGTGTAAAGTATGCCATTATTTACTAGCTTACATTAATTAAAGTAAATGTGATTATGAGAGTTGGTTGACAGTGTTTGTTGACAGTGACCCAAGACTATTTCTTAAGGTGCTTTTGAATTTCTTCAAAAGAAGCTTTACATTATAGAAAATAGATTCAGGTAAGGAGTTGTAAAATTCTAGAAATAGCCTTTTTGGCCATTTCATGCACCGTGGAACCACTTAAAAGATTTCAGATCAACTTAAATATATTAACTATTAGAGTCACTGCCCAATACTAGTGTTTCCACAAAATCTTGCTGTTGCTCAAATGTGTTTTCTCACAAACTTGCTACGTACTTATATTAGTGTTGATGAAGTTACAAGCTTGAAGTGCATTCCAGGAACTGGTAATGTCTTAAGTTGTAACCAAAGCAAATTGCAAGTCTTATGTTATTGAGTATTCAAAATGTAGTAAGAAGGTATGGGCTACTAAAGAAAAGCATGTAAGTCTTTCTCTCAACAAAGCATTTAAAGAGAGTTCCTGTATTTGCTGTTATCATATGGTAAACTTCTATACCAAAAATGTGCTTTGAACCACTTCCTTTTGGAGGAACCATTATTGAGAAAGTTGTCCCAGCATGAAACAATTCATTTGGATCATCCTTTTGTGCTAATATTAGCATTAGTGGAAGTGGCTGGTTAAATCAAGAAAATACTAATTTTGTTTTGTTGTCTGTTGAAAGCAATACTTTTTTCTGAACTGGTGTGAGGACAGCTCATCTTGAAAAATGTTTCAGTTCATCCCCTGTAGCAAATAGCATAGAATCTAATCTTTTAGTAGGACAATCTTGAAGGATTTTATGCCATCACCTTTCCTACTTCATGTTTAAATGAGATCACTGAAGGGGATAGCAGCTGAAAATATGCTTTATGCACTTGGATCATTTGAGAAAAGAGAAGTTGTGAAACTTTGTATCAAAGAAGGAGAAACTCCTTGTAAGCATCTCTGTACCTAAGAAAGGGTAACTATTTCAACCAACATGTTATAACATAACCTCTGTTTGTGCTAACCTGCAAGATCTATAGAAGTTTCTGGGGATTGTATCTTGCACAAAATCCACAATTTATTTTCTTAATAAGTATGATTAAAGACAAAGAATGGACCTTGCAACCAGGCTATTCTACAGAAAAGAAGCAAGCAGATCGTGGCTCTTCTGTGCAGCCCCATTGCTGGGTTATCATACCCGCTGTCTGATACGATCCATTTACATTTTGAAGCAGTGCATGTAAAATCACTATCGTGCCTCTGCTGCGGGAACAGAACAGGGAGCATAATGAAAATGCTGAGAAGCTGTAATTGAGTTGTCACTTGCATTGGAAAGCAACTCGGGTTTACTAAAATTGCCTTTGTCCCCTCAAAATATTGCTAGATGTCCCTTCCATGGCCATGCTGCAGATGATTACAGTGTTTGCCACAAAGAATTGTCTGGATTCAATTTGCTTACCCCAGGCTGTAGAGTTATTTATTTATTTATTTTTCCTCCAAGGCTGCTACTTTCCTCCAAGGCTCTGTTACTTTCAAGCTGTCTGTCTCAGCCCTTACATTTTTGCCTTGGGTCCAAATACTTATCAGAAAGCAGAATAATTCAATGTGACATACTTGCCTAAAGCGCTGTGCAAAAATCTGTGAATGATTATCCATGTCTTGTAACTCCTTCAGGAAGGAAGGGGAAGAATGAGGAAAATAAGTGAGCCCTTACTTGGGACACATTCCTCACGGGCTTTCTGACAGCAAATGAAAATTGGATCTCAGAAGTAAGTATATTATACATAAAATAGTACTGAAATGGCAGCAGCCTTATTAGCTGTGCTGTGGTAACTAGCGACTCCATTAGAGATGCTGGAGGGAGAAGGCAGGAGTCATGCCAGGAGCCGCTTATTTACTGCAGGACTAGGAAATGGAGGGAGACATGTGAAAAGAAATGAGGAAATATTCGTATAGTACAGGACAAAGGAATTGCAAGGTGAAGCCTTGATAGTACTCGGGCTACTGTAACAAATATTTCTGTGTAATTGCAACCCTGCCTTACAACATCATTCTTTGTGCAGTTCCTGGCCTTTCCAGTGGTCATAGTAGAAGTGTTGAGTATGGTGACAAGGTCTTGTCACCTAATGGTGAGCCAGACCCTCCCATGCACAGAGTTCCTGTTCCCCTCCCTGCGGATATGCGGAGGACAGAAGGTGAAGGTTCCCCTTGCCCTGCAGAAAGGGTCCTCCCAGCCTCATCCTGAAAGGATGTTAGAAACTAGCAAGGATAATTAATATAGAAACAGAAGTGCTCTGAGAGCAGGTTGGCTTTCCTCTTCAGGTTAATTCACTGCAGACTTGCCAAATGGAAAATGATATGTCCATATAGTTTGTTAATGTTCAGCTACCCACTAAAATACTGATTTGATAGTGCAGTGGAGATAAGCGAACAAAGTGTGTGTGAGACTCTGAAACTGTTTCAAAGGATTTTTTCTTTCTGCTGATAACTACACAAAACAAGGAACAGTTACAGATGAAAAACTGTCTCTACTGATAAAGAGGCATTTTCACTGCTCTGTCTGTGATGAAAAGCTTCTTCCTTCATGTTTAGAGGGCATGCTCCTGAAATGAATTTCAAGAAGCTCTCTTAAATTGTAGGTTTCCTTCCTGAAATAGGATAGTAAGATAGGAAATGGGATAATATGGTCCACACAATCTGAAGACCTGAGCTTAAAAAACAAAGCAAATAAAAATAGCTCAGTTGGAAATAGAAGGAGTTTCCCAGAAAATTAATAGTTAAAATTGTTACTGCATCTATTTCCTGGAAGTGTCTGCCTATTTGGAGAGTGCACTAGTAACCTGTGGGAACAATTCTATTGCAGCAGTATTTCTGGTACTGAGAAAGAAGCCTTCCTGAGGATCAGGAGCCTGTTGCATCTATTAGAGCTTCCTCTGTCCCCACCATCACTTTCATAGTGACCAACCTGATGTGGCAGAAGCACTTGCTGAGATGTGCTAAATGTGGTGGACAAGTATTAAGAAGTCATGTTGTTCCTTTGTTATTTTTAAGTGGGTGTTTGTAACTTTTATAAAGGTCTATGTTGCCTAAAAATCAAGATAACAAAAAGCTGTTTTCAAGTTTAAACTGTTCCAGGCTTATGGTTTCTCCTTGGAGGCACTCCAGTGTTACTGGGTATTATAAAAACTTCATGTAGTTTACCTTTCAGGCAATGTGATGTATGGAATTGTCCAGAAGTTTTAAATCATTATGTTGAATAGACAGACTAGAAACATATGAAAGTGAAAAGTGTTATTCTGTGACTCTGAATAACTTTCTTCCCCTCAGCACTGTCTGCTCTGTCTCATGTTCTGTACACAGAATTTTTAATGCCTGTACTCGTGAGGCTTGGAAGCCAGTGTTGCTTGCATGGGGTGTTGTTGGCCCTACTCTGCAGGTGTTTAGATGAATCACATGAAATAATAGGGAAAAGATGGGTAGGAAATAACTTAAATATTATTTTTAATACTAGTATATGACTTTTTGTGACTGTCTTGACTATATTGATCCTTGCATTTCTGAATTACCTTACATGGTTTGAAAGACCTGTGTTAGAAGTGAGGATTAAATGTGTAATTTGGTATGTATCCTGTGTATATGCATGATAAGCAGGTATTAAGAGTCTGGTGGACCTTTCTGCCTATTATTTATCAATTAATGTATACTTGAATATAGAATTGAACTGGGGTTTTCTGTGTACCAAGAGAATGCTGTAACCACCACGCAAAGAAAGTCACTTCCATAAATATGTTGATTTCTTTATGGCAGTGTTAAAACCCTGACAAGAATTAAGGAGGTCTTTTAGAGTTATGGACCTCCAAGGCCTTCATGTGGAAGGGAATATTTAATCAACCAATCTATTATTCACTTATCCAAGTAGGCAAGTGCACCAGAGTTTGGAGTTTGGGATGGATGCCTTTGCTCAATTACTGTGTGAGTAATTCCTTAAATAAGGAAAAGATCAAAACCTGCTGACCCTTTTTTTCTGCATTTTTGCTGAATTGGATAGCATGAGCAAAAGGGAAAGTTGTTATTTCTATTAATGTAAACTTCTAATCTACTTGCTAGAACACGATACACCACTGTACAGCAGTTCTATTAACACTTCTCAAGCCTTTGTTTTAGTCCTCAATTGCTTTGCTAAACTTGTAAGTGTTTGCTGGATTTTCTCACAGCGATCTGACACCTGTACTTTCTCAAATACAGTCACACTAAAGAGTGAATGTCAAATGAAAGTATTTTCCTGTCTTACTGATCTAAAATCTGAGTTCTGGACTGAAGTAAATGCAGTGAAGTCTTGTATTAATATTGATAACCAGCTTTAAACACTAAAAACTTTGTTTATGTAGAAAGTTCCATATACATGTCATATTGAATTACACAGGATGTTCTTCAGCAGGGAACCTGTTCCCCATGTTGATCTCTGCCTTGCCTTGAACTTCTGCATCCAGTTGATTCCCATATTAGAATGGGAGTAGGAGCTTTATGTGCTTAGATACCACCTTAATTACCTGCTTTTAATGTACAGTTTGGAACTGATCTTGGCTTGTAAGAACCTAGTGGACTTTTTGTGCAGTGCTCTTCTTGGAAAACAGGTGGTGGTGATTGGGATGGGAAACACCCCATTTATGTGTGTTCACTTAAAAAAGCTGGCTGGGGAAAGTACATTGACTCTTTGAGCGGGGGGGAAAATGATACTTAAGTATTCTGCTGTTGTAGGGCACGCAGTATTTCCCCTTTAAGGTGAGGTGGATTTAGCTTTGGAAATATGTGGTCTGTGCTCAGCCTGGTGCTGCGTTCGAAGGCAACTGATGAAGAACTTGGCCTCTGAGCTGAAGTTATTCCTGATGTAGTTTTACAGACTATTCTCTTGTACTCCTCTTGCTGTGGCCATACACAATAAGTGTCAGTGCTTTTTAAATTCTTTTTAAGACTTTCTATTTGCTGTTGCTTAAGTATATCAAGTGCTTTAATTGGCTTTGAAAAAGGTATTGCTGTTGTCTTCTAATTTTGAGATTGATTTCTATTTCTGGTAACTGCCTTATTTAATAAGTTTATATGGTCAGGTGATGAGTTGCTACAAAAATGTTTGTGGAAGATCTAAAGTCAAAATTTGAGTTTCAACTTTTAATTTACCTTTGAAAAATCATATGTGGTGACTTGTGATCTCTTTAGGCCCTGGGTGCACTCAACATAGTTAATTTCTTAATTTTACATTTTATTACTGTATCTGTGTGATAACAGATTTTTTTCCCCACAGTGGCTATTAGAAAAAAAAAACTAAGAAGCCTTCTTGAATGGGGCAAGTCTCACCCATGCTGTCTTATCACTATCCTACGTGCTATTGTGCGTTGTGAAGAGCTGTCGTGAACTCATCACGTAGCTGCCTGCCAGGGCCCTGCACTGCGTTATCCTTGATGGGCCTTTGAGACTGCTGTTCCAAATTCCCCAGATGTGCCTCACCCATGGATTTTGGGAAGGAGCTGTTTTCTGACTGCATCTTTTTCTTGGTTATTTCTGAGAAAGTTGCTTTCAAGTAAGAATCTGTGAACTTTACTAGCAGCCCTGCATTTAAATTATGCTGCTTGGGGGCCAGAGAGGAGGAGATTAAAGCCTCTGGCTCACTAGTTTCTAAACTGTTTCTCTCTCCCTTCCCATGCCAATCCTCATCAATTCTACACAGTTGTCTCCAGATTAATTAGCATGGACACCAATACTAGTCAGTCTATGAACTGCAAAAATATTCTGTACCTGTAGATATGTCTACTTGGGAGGAATCCTGCAAGAACCAAGGTTGACAATTGGCTTGGGTGAAATAGTGAAAATTGCACCACACTGAAAATAGTGTAGCATGGCTTATGTGTCTACTTCCTTGCTCCTCTTTGCTGTCATCCTTCCATTGCTGGGGGAGTTTCTTTTCTGTTATGAGGAGACTGAGGCTCTAGTTTCCCCTTGATCTTGGAGCTGGAGATCCACATATAGCCTTGGTCTGACTTGGGAGTGCTCAAAATCTTGCCTTTTGTCCAAAAGAAGTATTCAGGCAAGTTCCCTTGCAACTGTGTTGTATGTTATTCTGACAACATATCCTAACAACAAATATCCTAACAACTGTGCCTATAGGAATGTTTAGTGTTACCCACTCAATGGTAACTAATAGATAATGAGACCTTTTGTGCTAGATGAGAAACCTTCTTGTGAAAGCTGAGATATGTGGGAGCTGAAAAGGGCATCCAGGGTGGTTTCCTAGCTGTGGTGTGACAGGAAGCTTGGCCATGAAGTTCTTCTCAGGTTTTTTTCATGACATTAATTCTGTTTGGTGGTTTTTACATACCGAGTTTTATTAATGTTTGTTCTTATATTGTCTCTGAAGAGAAGAACAGCTCCAACAACAACAACAAACTCTATCTAGTAATTTTCACATGACTTTAATTTCCATTGTAAAAGACTTTGTATAACTTAGTGAATTTATGGTAGTATACTTGCTCAGTAGTGCTAATGTGATCTAAATTTATAGATGTTAGTACTTGTGTGTCAGTCAATACACCAAGTACTGTTATTCTTTTTGTACTCTGAGAGGGAGAGGGGAAATAAAATATCCTGACAAATCTTTGTATTTTTTTACTATGTCTTTGTCTTTTCTCCTCTCATAATTTTTTAGAGCAAGATACTTTTTCTCTTCCTTAAAGAATATGTATTTTCTTTGCTTATTTATATTCTTCTAGTTTTTGTACCACAAGGAAATTTCATTGCCTCCTCCCTTCTAAAATGCAAATAGCTCAGTAAATCTAATGAGTAGTCTTCACACTGCTGTATGTATAACATGGATTGACTGATATGAATTATTTTTTCTATTTTTTATGCCCTATATTTTGAAGGTGATTGGTCAAATAAGATTCAGATGTTAGTAGTGTATATCACTACATGTAGTTTCCTTTGAGCATTGGGTTTATGTATTTTGTAATTGATTTTTGATAATTCCAGTTTTTCTTGTCAGGACACTTGAAGATTTTTAGAACCTGCTCTGATTAATACCCTATTATAAATAGTTTCCCCAAAGCATAGTATTTGTAGGCTAGCAACTGTAATTTTTATGTTTTTTTTTCCATAATTCTGCTGTCACTTGGATCTTTTCTACTTCTCTAGCAAAACTGCTATTTATTTAAAACAAAAGCTTTTCAAGTAAAATAGAACTGTGAGGAGGCTGGAAAGGTGGAAATAACAGAATTAGCTCGTAGGGCTTGGCCTCAGATGGCCTCAGAAGTTTGGACAGTTGAAATTATTGACCATCCTATTCTATCAGTATGTTATTTTGAGGGAACAACATGGTCTCTGGGGTTTGAATTGTTCTCATCTGACTTGAATGAGACTCCATGTGTTTTTATTACTATTTAATGAATAAAGCTTTAAATGCTTCTGCATGTGGAAAAGGGAAAGTTCTTCCATCTCTTTTACATTTTTAAAGCCTCTATAGAATTTTAAAGTTTCAGCGCAAGATCTTTAAAAATGATGATGTCTTTGGCAGTCTGCAGCTCTGTAGGCACCAAGAACACACAGTGCTGATTCTTTCTTGCATTATAGTGGGCTCAGGTGGTTGTGTCTCTTGCTCAGGAAGTTGAAGGTACGTTTTGCTGTTGCTTGTTCTCATCACTGAGGTACTAGCTAAAGGAAAAGAAAATCTAGAATACTTCTGTGGACTCATGGAGAGTTAAAATATTCTCTAAAACATTTTTCTTCAGTTCCATATCCTCTTGCTAACCTGTAGCAGTGTATATCAGTGTAAGCTTTATTCAAACATCTACTTTCTGTCACTAAGTGTAATATTCCCAAAGTTTTCAGAGGTGCCCTGGACTGAATGTGTTGGTCTACAGCATCTCAAAACATCTCTGAACTGTTAACTAAGAATAGAAAACAAAGTAAATACTGAACTTGTGTAATAAGAAAGAGTGCCTGATGACAGACTTTGTGCAACCCCAAAGTGCTCAAATTCTGCTCTAACCCAAACCCATACATCTGTGCTCTCCCTGCCCCTGACAAGTAAAGGATCACTACAGAGTGCCCTTCTGTAACAGAGGGCAAGACAGCAATGGGGATGGGAAAATGTATTGGCTGGGGTTGGGGTCGGGGGGTTGAAAGAGACCGCTTCTAATTTTCAGTAAGTGTGCTACTTTAAGGAGATGAGATGACTCTGACTAAGGTGTTGAAGCAGTGGAATTTAAAACACTTTTCTTCTATGAGTGTGCGTTTTTTTAGACGAACTGCAGCAAGCTCCAGTTAAAGCAAGACGGTTACATTCTATTTCATGCTTGTGCTACGCTACCTGTTCATATGTATATAGCCTTGAAAGAAGCTTCAATCAACTCTGCGTTTTCTGGTGTTTTTGTTCTTGAGGTGCCATATTAGTAGTTACATAGTACAGTAGCATGCTTTTAACTCAGGTTTTCACACTGCAAGAGGAGCTTGTCAGTATCCCAGTAGTATCTAGCCTACTTCTAGAAAACAGAGTTAACAGCATTAAACAAGCTAATAACTGCAAGAATGCTTTTTAGATTAAATGTTTATTCTGTGAATTATGGTTTTTAGTCCTTTTAATAACTGTCAATTTGAAAAACAGTAACAAGCCCTAATTTTTGAAGGATACACTTATGCAAAAAAAGTTTAAGAAGCTAGTCTTATTTTTTTGAGCTTAGACTAAAGCAGAGCTATTTTAAGCCCCAAAACTCAATTTCAGCATGCACAACTTTTTTTCCATTGATTTTTCTACAATTATTTTATCCATTATCTCTGTTTTTTGAATATGAACCTCTTTTTAAATGTAAATCATAGTTTTTTTTTTTTCTAAAATGAGCTTCTGTTGTTTCTTCCTTTTCTACAGTACCTGCCTCAGTGGGATATTGATTCTGGCTGGGGACCAAGCATAACTTTATTCCCAGAGGAGAAATAAAGTTATAAGAAATCAGGGACAAAGCTTATGATTTCAGCCAAGTCAAATATGTTTTTCAGTCTTGCTGTTTAATATAATTTTAGTCAGTTAAAAAATTATATGATCCTACCATACTCCTTCTTGATTTCTTTAATTGTTTAAACTCCCTCGTGAATAACTCGTCCTACGTGTCCCTCCCCAGTGGGGTTTGTAGCAGAGAGTGTTTGATCAAAAAGCTACTGCTCGTTTTCTATGTGGTGTTTTTGATTTGTACTGCTGGTTGGTCTACTGTGTTGGCCCATGCTGTATTTCCAGGCACCTGTGCTTGCCTTGTAGGCAACAGGGAGTGTTCAGAAAGGAGGTTACATCTTGATCTGTGTAGCGAGGAATGTGTTGGTGCATGTTTCCTCCATGGGGAGGATGGGCAGACAGTATTAAAAGCTAAATGATGGTCCCTGACTTCCGTGGCAGTGACTCTCACAGTATTGCAGAGTGCAGCGAAGTAGTTCCGGTTGTCCCTCTCTACCCTATTGAAATAATTCTACGGACTAAAGTGCTGATTATACTTTAGGTTTTTCTGATAAGTATTTTAGCTCTATTTACCATGTTATTAAAAATCTTCTGCTTTAACTTTTCAAGTGAGAATCGGAGTGATACAAGGATATAGAGTAGAATTAGTTATTACAGAAAACTAAAGCGTTATTTCTGAATAAACAAAGTTTAACAAGAAGCTTTTTTCAGAGCACTGGGTGATGATCTCATGCAGCCCCCAGCAACCTGCACAGAGGTCTCTCCTGGAGCTTTAAGTACTTCTGCTGACTCCCCAGTCACTTTCGATATTGGAACTTCTTCAAGACAAGAGCCTTGTAATAGATTCAGAGCACTGGAAACTGACTCTTCCATCAGTGCCATGATAGCTTCATACATAGGGATTAACGTTCGAAGGTTTTGATTATTCAGCTTTCAAATTGTGGCTGGATGTCAGGAAAGAGAAACTACTTTTTTTTCACTGCTAGTGCACAACTAAGCACCTCAAAAATAAGAAAACTTGCCTGAATGGTAGGGGTTAGGGATTGATGGCATAAGCCTATTTGCTGTGTATCATAGCATATTCTTTTAGTAATCAGTAGTATTCTACGAATTACAGAAATTTCATATCATTTCTTGCATGCTATGAGTATAGGTCTTCTGGATTGCTGTTCAACCACAGACTTAAATTTTGTGCAATTCAAATAAATAATTTAGGGGATATAACAAAAATGGAATAAGCTGGCTCACATCTGGAGAGGTGAAAATAGAACCAACAGCTACATTTGCCAGAATCCTTCCGTGTCAGCAGGGAAATCGAAGCTCTGAGCTACGAGGCAGCATGCTAACAGCAACAGAAAAATTGCTCAGCAGTTACTGCAAGTGCTTTGTCCTTTTACTAAACTTTGTCTGGGAAGTGTTAGACTCAGTTACTAGGTTGAGTATACCATTATGCGAGTCTTACCTGACTGTTATATGTAATCTCTCTCATTTAAGAGCTCAACAGATGTGTCCACATACTTGAATGTAGCATACTCTGAATTTACAGACTAGCACACGACCTGAAAGGTTTCCCTTTGACTTTTGCAATACATTTCCCATAGTTGCACAGAATAGCTTGTGAGTTACTAGGACAATTTGATGTCTGCAGCACAAATCATTTCTTGTTAAAGTCTTATCTGTTCACATGCAATCTTTCTTGTAGACTAGCTTGCTGACTAGGTAGGGTGTACTAAACCACATGCAAAAATTAAATATTGATTTGTTTTTCTTGTTTCATATTAAATGCACTTAGAATAAAACATTTAAGCTTGTTTGTTTGTAAAGATGTGGCTGCTTCTGCCAGCATTCATATTCTAGACTCATAAATTCCTCTGTCCAGTGCAGTAAGTTTGTGGTTGCCTTCAGGACTTGCACACAAAGCCACTAAATACTTGGAGCAACTCAGCATTGCCTTCTGAAGCTGGCTGCTGCAAAGACTTTGGCCAGTGCTCACTATGGTGCATAATGATCAACAGGCCCATATACAATATGCATTTGGTTAAGAATGTCCATATAGGTGTTCTGGACAGCCAGAAATGTTGCCAGCAACTTGGATTTTGTGGGACCAGCATTTTTTGGATGGTCACAGTGGTAGGTTAGAGCTGCCTCTCAGGCTAGCTTCCTGTGGCTGGCTGTTATTTGTATGTTGTTATTTAGTTGTTTTTATACAACTGGAATCCTAGCAGCAACTGAGGCCCCATGTGGGCTGCTGCAGGGGTGTCTCAGCAGGCAGGGAGCCTTGCTGGGACTCGGGTGCTGCGGGCTGAGGCAGTGGAGACGGTGCCTTCCCTGCGCTCTGAGCAGCGAGTGCTGCCCCGTGTCAGTGTTCAAATAGCACGTTTTCCCCCAGACTAGGAGGCTTGTGACTCGATTGCAACTGACTGAAGGGAGGAGCATTGAGTTGTCAGTAGACCTCTCAGACCCAAGTCTTCTGACTTTGAGGAAATTAGTTGGTATTTTTCCTTGTTATTTGCTCAGTTACTTCTTCTAGCTGGGAAATGCCTAAGTAAAGGACAGAAGGGGATTTTCCTCTAAGCTCTGCTTGCTTTCCTTCCTTGTTTTTTTTTTTTCTTTCTTTTTTTCCCCCCATCTCTTCCCACAATTATAGTGTTGCTTTTCAGGCAATGGTGGAAAGCCAAGTAATCTCCTGGCTATAGTGAAGTTATTCATATGTAAATATATTTTTCAGACTGAGGGTTACAAGGTGTGAGGTAATCTGAGGATTGCATATAATATTTTACCATGAAATATAAACATCATACAAGATAGCATTTAGAGTGAAATATAGCCTAGATTCACTGAGGACAAAAGTCAGTGTGATGCATTGTTGCAGCTGGCTGCCAAAGTAGACAGCTCTTCATCTTCATGGTGTTTCGCAGGTGACACTCCTGTGTTTTTCTTCTATAAAGAAGGTATTTTTGTGTGAGTTTACTTGTGCCTTTTCGAGGGGAAAAAATTAAAACACTTAAGTTGCTATGAAAATGAACTGACTAGGAAAACACTTCCTCAAATAAATGAGGTGTATTAATTCAGCTTTAAATCCTAGATTGTGGCAAGGGGAAAGTATCATGTGCAGCTTGCAGCAGAAACTTAGATATGAGTAAATAAATGTTAGCTGTTTTTCTTAGCCTTTTTTTAGATAAATTCTAGCAGAGTTGGAACACTTAGTATTCATATATGAGTCCATTTTGTCTAAAGGAAGTAGCAGCTGTGTAAAATCAAGTTATTCAATATGACACTGGTATCTTAATAGCTTTTCTGTGTTTAACTATCTGCATGCTATCACTTAAAGCTGAACTTGATCTTTAATTTTTATTTGGAGGCTGTTATCAGCCCTGATTTGTATCTGCAAAGCATTTTTTAAGGCTTAAAGATTTTTGGCACTGTATCAGATCTCCGATTACAACAACTCCCTATACTGGTACTGCAGTAGGGGTTGCTGCAGGCTTCTGGGTCTTTTTACACAAGTTAACAGGACAGCATGTCTTTGTAACATTTGCTTTTTCAAATGTTTGCTTTCAAAGGAAAATTTAAATCAATATGTAATGAACCTAAAGTGATGTTGCTGAGATGTAATTCCATGCAGTGTTTGTGAAGATAAATGGTATCTGGCCATATAAATTCTGACTTAATGTCTAACTATTTTATGACATTCTACATATATTTGAGGAACCAGTTGAAGTTTTTGATTAAGGGTGTAAATAGGTGATGAATGTATAGAATAAACAGCAAGGATGGTGATTTTATATTTATAAAAAAGGGCTTGTTTGATACCTTTCCAGCAGAAGTAGACAATTGCTGTGGAAAAAGTTCCTGATATTGATAACATCTGAAACTAGGGAGTCTAAACTGAAACAGGAATGAAGATTATGGAGTTTTTTCTTCCTTTTCCACCCCTCTGATTTTTGTGTTCCCTTGGATGCTCCTGCAGTTTCTTACTCACTGTGAGGTTTCAATAGGCCTCTCCTTTAAAGGACAACAAAACTCTCCAGAAGGAGTTGGTTTGAATCGTTGTTTGTTTCCAAGTCCTTGCTTTAAACTACTCATTTCTTCTGTGAAAATAAGACTCTTACCTGACTCTCTCTATCATCTGGCTTTGAACGTAAATATTCTGTTAAAGAGAGTCAATAGCAGTGCTGTAGAACTTGACCTGTAGCCACAGAACTATTACAAGGTTGTATCTGATGGCTGCTTATTCTCATATTTCTATGCTCATTGACTTTTTCCCCCATAAAATTCAAGATGCTTTAATAATCTCAACCAAGAAATAACACTTAAATGACTGAAGGCTAAAGCTTGTTTCTCATAGCAGTGAGCAGAGCCTACTGATGAGGCTTTGAAGCAATTCGTGTGAAAAGTGAAAGAGCAAAGGAAATAACTAAAAAAGAAAAATGGATAGATTAAAATGGAATTGCTTGATAGCATTCCATTGAGAGGGAAAAATTATATGAAGAGGCTGTGAGAAGCATGCCTAATGTGAGTTTGTATTCAGGATGGATAAATTTATATTTTTGAATTAACTTAGCCATTCAATCGAGTAATGATCATGACTAGGTAGGCTAACATTATGTGTTACTTTTAGTAGTCTTTCCTACACTGGAAAGCATGATCAACTCTTTCAAGGCTAAAAAAGAAGTCTTGAACTTGAATAAAGTGTATAAAGCTTGTATTAAATTATACAGAGTTAAAATTTGTAGCTCAAGAAAATGTCTCATGTTTTCTCTTCAGCATATGGAAGTGAAAATTGATTGGTTAAAGTAGGGTTTCTAATTACTTTGATACTAATTACCAGCTGTATGCTTCCAGCACTTAAAGCAAACCCGAGTGTGCTTGTTAACAGAGGGCTTGGGTTTTAATGAAGAAATCTTTTTATAGGCTTGTTTTTGAGAGCTATATTAAAATTGTTAAATGTTTGGTCTTTCTCTAAAGTGCACCTTAGAAACAGCTGGAACTACTTTTCAAATATGAAAAATGTTCAAATCAAAGATTTAAGGAAGTTGTTGTCAGCCTCATCTGTTTTCTACCTGGTTAAATATGATATGAAGTAAAAGCACTTTTTCCAGAGGGAGGAAAAAAAAATGAACTATAGACACATTTGAACTCATTTTCTTATTTTTATGTGAGCATATAAGGAAAGCATAAGTTGAAATCTTCATTTCTGGAAGAAAACCTTCTTCAAGGACACTTTCTTTCTGTGTTAGCCTAGGAAGCAAAATATGTGTTTTCTTTAACAAGAGCCAAGATAAGCCTAAAATTGAATTGCTCTGCTAAATCTTTGATAAAAAGATAGCAATTTAAGGTTCATGCTCTCAGAGTTCCAATCTTTGTTTCCTTTGCTCTTTTGCACATGAGCTCCTGCCCACCCCAAGCCTTTTGTGCTCTGGTATCTCCTGTAGTGTCAGAGACAGCTTGCTTTTTTCCACTTGCACTTCACTGCTCGTGCTGGTTTGCTCTTTCTTTAGTGCACCTACCTGTGTGGAAGAGTCATAAATCCTTGTTAATATTTACCCTCCAAATGCTACTCAGGACTATCTGTGGTATAGTATCATGTACAAGGCTGCAAACATAACATAACCAGCTTGTTCATGTACAATGCTGCAAACATAACATAACCAGCTTGTTGTGTTTTTTTTTCTTTCTTTGGTCTCATAACATGACAGTTACAGTTCTAGGCTCCAGAATCTGTTAAGGCTAAAGGGTTAGAACCAAGGATACGATTGCTGTAGCCAGACTACGGATGTACAGCTCAGCATAGTTGATCCAAGTTAGATGTGTGAAAAGTAATACAAATGCGTCTTCTACTGTTTGTGTGCGTGCTGTGAACAGCTGACCTCATGTTCTGTCCTTGTAGACATGATAGCATGACAAAGCTCTTGCATTTGAGAACACGCAGAATACAGGTTTTACTTCAGTCTCATGATAACAGGACATCAGTGGTTGTTTGATAACGGGCAGGTGGAGCCTGGCACAGCTCTGTCTCTGCTGTGGGGCCTCGGGGCGAGAGCTGCCCATGCGCCTGTCAAGGGGCCACAACTCCACTGCAGCAGTTACAGCTTAGAGGCTATTTTCAGATGTTTGTAATGAGGAAAGGATTAAGTGGGCGATTACAGAGGAAAGTTTGAATTAAGCCACTATTTTATCACAAAACGGTCTTGCCTTTTGCTGCTTCATTATATTGAGTTTTTAATTATCTAGCATTTTAAATAGATGTAGTTGAAAATAGCCAAATTTATTGACTCAAATTTTTGCTTGTTTACAAGACACCATGAGTGTGTGCCTTAAGAAAAAATGAAAAAGCAAAAACCCTCAGCTTGAAATTGTCATGCTTAATCATCTTTAGAACAGTAATCTTATTATCTGGAAGTTTCAGGATTGTGGAAATAAAATCTCAGAATATGCTATACTTGGCCATTGCTATTAAACTGCAAAAGGAAGAGTAGATTTGTGTGTGTGTGGTTTGTTTTCTTTGTGTGTGTGTGTGGTTTTGTGGGTTGTTGTGTGTGTGTGGGTGTGTGTGTTTTTTTTTTTTTTTTTTTTTTTTTTTCGGGGGGATCATAAGTTAAATCTTTAAGGTAGAACAGCAGTTTTGAAATGGGTAGCTCCATCACTTAAATGTCTTTGGAAATTTGAAGATCCTACTTTTGAATCCTAGGTTTTCATAATGAATAGAATAAAATGGGTTTATGGATAAAAAGTTTTGTTTTGCATCTTTTTTTTGTGAATCCTGTGATCCTTTTGATCTGAATGAACTCTCATGCTCTGTGTTTGGGGGTCTCAGTATTTGAGAGGGAAAACCTCTGAAGTCTCTGGACAGGACAGCGCACATGTAACTTGAAGCAGAATAAGGTTTCATTTGTTCTAAGCTGAGGCCAGTTTTTCCCAGTTTATTGTCCTAGTTTAGAGATTAAAGATATCCCTTGTTTGACAAAATTATGCAATTTTAAATAGGTCTTTAAAATAGACACTGCTGTAGCTGCAACAGTTTTAACTATCAAATATTCAAATGTGAAGTACTTTGCAGGGTGGAAATGAAAGGCGCTTTGTATGCACTCTAAAAAACGGAACACAGGATGCTCTTAGTGGTGTTTTGTCTTTTGTTTTACGCTCTCATTAAAGGTTATTTTTGTTGTAGTTTGGAGGTTGTTTCTTCCTCCAGTCAGTGGAGGAGATGGAGTTTTAAGGTTTAATCCTTGTCTTTTGGAGGTACTGATTCATATGCAAGCACTGGGCTACATGGCTTAAAAATGTAAGGATGCTTACTTGAACTGCAGTATGCTGTAGCAGGGTTGCAAAGTGCTATTGTTTTCTTACCATTAATGTGAGAGTGAACGGAGCCCAAAGAACAGCCTTCAGCTCCCCAGTTAGCTCTGGTAAGAGTAGTTGTGGAGCAGACAAGCTCAGCACGTGCAGCCTGGGAAGCTGGACAAGGTGCCTGGGAGGGAGGAGGCTGCACTGAGCTCTGGTGCCATCACTGTTATCAGTGTAACAGGATGGTTACTGCAATATCTTGGATGCATGTGTGTGTTAGACCATAGGAGGGGTGTATAATGTGTAATATGAGTGACATAAGTCTCTTAGCAAAGTAGGCTGCAGGAATTTCTGCTTTATTCCAAATGTAAGGGCCTTTATGCATTGTCCACCAGAGGTCATGAAGCATTTCCAAAATCTTTCCTATGTCTGATTTTTTTTTTTTTCAGTTGAATTTTTTTACATCCTCAATTGTTTGAACTGCTTAGGAGGCACTGTTGATTCTGCTAGAAATGAATTGTCTGAGAGTTTGTTTCAGGCAAACTATTAAAGAAAATGATGTCTTCAGATCATAGAGGATTTGACTTCCAGATATACCTGTTTGGTAATACTTCAGCCTTCAATCTGTTTTACTGCATGTCTGACCAGAGACATATTGGCACCATTTCTTTTAATGAATCAAGAGGAAAATGCTTTTTAATTTTCACAATACCTCAGGTTACTGCACTTGTTCCTTTTTCCTCTTCTCTCTTCTCTTTCCTTTTTAGTTACTTGCCAGAGGTACCCAGAACTTCTTAAGTAGCAGAAGTAATTAAGTAGCATGTATGAGGAGATGGAAGGAAGCTGTGCTTATAAAATATGGCAGAGTTTAGCTGCAAGACAATACAGTCAATACAGTGTTGGAGACTTAAAAAAAAAAGCAGGAATTACTGTCACACAGAAACCAATGATGTGGCTCAGATAAAAGGACAGAGCTCTCTGAGGTAGAGCTATTTTAAAAAGTTTATTTTTACATGAGAATTATGAGGATTTTACAGGTTAGAAATGAGAAGTTAAAATTCAAAACTGTCACCTTTTCTGACATATCAATTCTGCCACTAATCCCACTTGAATTAAAATCCATGGAAGGATTTCATAGGTTGGGTTTTTCTGGATGAAATGATGCACTGGAGAAAACAGTACTTATGCAAAGCTGGAGCTCTTGGTGAGAGCCGCCCCATACCTGCCCTCAAATGGTTTTCTGGGGACTGAATAATATTAGCTGCTTAAAACAGACTCGTAATCTCAATTACCCAATGATCAGTCTGTCCTAACTTTTTGCTTGAACTGGTATCTATGAAAAGGCACATAGTTCATTTTGGCTTTCTTCAGCCTGAGGAACTGGTCATTGCAAGCAGGTGTTTAGTTTCTTCCTCTGTTCAAGCTTGTCATATGAATAAAAACAGTAAATTATTGTTTTGCTCTAGTAAAACATCTAAATTTTATTCTGAATTGTAACTTGGGTTGTGCCACTGAGGTACAGATTAGATAATTGCTTTTGATCAGCAACTTGTATTGATACACATAAATGTATCAATATTCAGCAATGTGTATTGATACAGACAATCTTTCTAGAGTAGTTAGTAGTCTGTTACTTAAACATGCATTTTTTCCAAGACAATTTTTATTTCAGGTGTTCTCTAGGACTTGATTGATGTAGTGTAGCCAAAATCCATTTACATCAAAAGACCTCCAGATGTTTAAAGAATCTAAATAACCTAAAGTGGTTGAAGCAGGAAGGGTGAAGATGTTTTGGCTGACTGATCCGCGAAAGAGCAAGTCAAGGTTTTCACATGACTCCCAGACCTTTTCTGTTAGGGCACAAGGTGCTCCTGAAAGATGATGTTTGAACTGATTAGAGTTGGCAATTGGTGCAGAGTATGTGTGTCTCACTTCCCTACCACTTTGCTCAAAAGGGAAAATTGTTTCTCTTCAGGAAAAACTGTGACAAGAATACCCTGCTTATATACAAATGCCATGTTCTGGAGCAAGGGTGTGGATGCGTTCGCTCCCCTATGTTGTAATAATTTTGTGCAAAGATATGTCTAAATTTATGAAAGGTTCTTTAGGCTCTTGAACAAGTCGACCTGCCAACAAGGGTGAAGAAGCTGCAGGCATATTTGTGGTATTGGTTAAATCACAGGTACTGCCTCTAGCAACATGTGATGGAGTAGGACTAATTTCATCTAGTGTTTGTCAGCAAATGATGTTCCTGATCCATTTTGTACCGAGAGATGCATGAAGTGACCTTATTATAATATCAATGCCTTTAGGGATCACTTTATTGATAATAAATATTTTGTGTGTGTAGTCATATATGACTGAGTAAAAATAACGTAAGAGTGTCCAGAACTTGCAAGTCTTTTGGGTTTGGATATTGTGTATTTAAATAAAGCCTCAGTTTCTGTATAAAAACACAAAATGAACACAGGAACAATTGGGAACAAGAAAACCTCGTAATGTGCTAAATGATTTGGATACTGCAGATGTGCTGTACATGTGGCCCAGTGTCAGCACTGGGTGCAGGTCTCCTGGGTGCAGGAGAGCTGGTTTGGTACCAGCTGTGGGGTGCTTGTGGTGTGCAGCGCCCCAGGCAGCGCCTGGCTCCTTCCATCAGAACCGAACATAATCTCCAACGTGTGATCCATGCAGGCCTGGGGAGATGGGATGGGTAAGAAGTAGCGTCCTCAAGGCATGCACCCAATGGGGCACAAGCTAATATCTGGGCTAATATTTGATAAGCTTCAAGGGTCTCTGGAAGAAATTTTGTGCTCAAGGCTTTTAAGGGTTTAACTTTTACTGAGTTGAGACTTTTGAAGCATAACTGCTCTACTCAGTTATGGAGAAGTGTGTGAAAACAATCTCACAGCACTGCATTGGCTGATCCAAGCTGAAAAGCAGTCTGCTGCTAGATGCAGTTGGTCTCTTTCTGCATTATTCTATTATCTGCAGCTCAGCTGTCAAAACAGATAATTATGTCTGATAAGTGATACTGACATTAGGATCTTGTCCTCTGTGATTCTTTTCCCTTCTGCTTTGTTCGCCTACCCCTAATCTATATGAGATTAATGTTTTCTGTTAATTTTTTAACCTGGCCTCTTCTGAACTATGGAATTGCTCTTGATGATGATGTGGAAACTAAACCAACTTTGCTTGAACTCCAAGTCTCTGGCTAAATTTTCAGGAACTTGGAAGTTAATGGGGTGCCTTCCCAGATGTAGCCCAACCAACTGTTCCTTTAGGTGTTTCCTTTTTCTTGCATTGAATAATTTGCCTTTGGGCAATGCTTTGAAGTTCATTCTATTTATTTATTCAGTGTTTTGATGCATTTTTCCTGAGACTTTATCCAGCTATGTTAAAGTAATTGAGAGTACAAATCCTACAGATGCTAAATTTGGGTTCTGCATGCACAAACCATTATTGCAAACAGGCCCAGGATGACCTGAACTGTGATACTACTAGGCACTCATGGGGAGAGTAATCTTCAAACTGAGTTGACTTTCTCTTATTTCACATGAGCCTCCCTGTTCTTTGCTGTACAGCAGCATTATATGTAGAAGTTGTAATAACTGGAAATGCATTATTTTAATCTCTGTAAGACTGCTTTATCAGGCCAGAATTGAAATTTCTGTCAGTGGCAGTTAGTGCAAGCTGCAAACTTCTGGAGTTAAATATTGTTTGGTAAGTGATCTTCTGCATAACAAAAGTGTATATGAATGTATCATCTAACGTAGTCACTGACCTTGCAATATAAACTGAGCTCTGATTTAGTACTTATTCTCAGTGAGCACACAGTATGTTGTTAATATGCCACAAGTGAGAAGTTGAAGGTCAGAAAGATGATATTTATTTTTCTATACTTTTTTAAAAAAGGAAAAAAGTAAATAGAATTTTTGCAGCTGGAATCCATATTTGTCTAGTTCCTATAAATGAGAAGGAGGATGAAGATTTTGTTAATGTTCCTGTGCACAAGAGGGATTTGAGAGATGTCTCAAAAGGCAATGCTATTTCCATCCTTTCTGTCTGTAAACATTCCTCTCTAGAGAGGAAAGAAGCACAATCAATATAAATTAGGGGCTACAGTAACTTAATTATTGTTTCCCCCTCAGAGGGAAAAGGGCAATTCAGAATCCTTCTCTAGAGCAATGAAATACTAGATGTATTAAAAATCAATATTGACATCTGTGCATTTGCATATTAATGTGAAAATTAATACGAGGATGTTTTTGCGTTTGGGTCATAATATTATGTTTTTAAGTACTTTTATATCCTAAACATCATTTCTTAAACATCATTTGACTTTCCTTCTTCCTTAACTCATTGCACTAATTTAGTAATTGGGGACAGTGTAGAAGAATGCCTGTATTTGTGGAACTGGATGTTACAGCCAATTCATGCCTCCCTTCTAATTTGGTTCTCAGTTTCTGTTCTAAAGAGAAATTTCAGATGATTTTGTTTTTATGGTGGTAGTACAATGCAATTGAAAATAGTTTGTCTAACTGGCAGTGTCCAGCGAGTTCTTCAGGCTGTGGAGAGTAAAGGCAGAGGTGTCACACAAGAAGGTCCCTGTCCCTTCTTGTGTCTATTGAACTTCAAGGAAGATTTTTCTCTGCAGAACTTTTGGTAATGTTTGCTGTTTTTTGTTAGAGTAATCTCAACTTTTGATTGTATGAAATATATGCACTCTAAATCTGCACAAATGGATCTCCTGCTTCATATCCTCGCAATGCAAGACTTGGTCCTGCTGTGAGCAGGACTGAGGTTGTTACAGGCCATTTTCCTACCATGTGAAATTTTCTGAGGCTTTTAAGAACCATTATTTATAATAGCTGTTAGCTTTTTCTTTCTCATTTGAGAGAGGGCTTAGTTTGAGACTTAAAAAGGAACCAAGAGGTTTTATAGTTATATTTTAACTATTAAAAAACAAGCTTGTACCCTTTTGGCCTGCTATCATGCCAGCTGTAACAAGCTCTGTAGTCCTTAATGCACCATTTACTGCTGTATTCACCAGTTCAGCGGTCAGCCTTAGGGGTCCTGCTAAGAAGAAAAAAATGTAAAATCTTGTCTTGGTTTTAGTTTCTCACCTGTGAAGCACAATTTTTGGAAGCTTGGGAGAAAACTACTTTATGCTGGTACTGCTTTGTGAAAATGAAAATTATTCAGTGTTATTGCAAAATTACTAAGAGACTATTAAAAGATCCTCCAAAGTGTCATAAAACCCTAGGAGTGTTTTTGGAATATTTTAATTTATCATCCTTTTTGTCAGAGTAGCAATCACTTTAGTCAAAGATGCGTCCCCATGTGTCTAAATGTTAAGGTGCCCTAAATTGTCGGAAGCATAGAGCTGTTTAAAGTAGGTCCTTCTTATGGTTTGCCTCTGGTGAGCAGTACTTGAGATTCCCTCTTCCTCCCTGTCCTGACCCCTGTCACTGCTTTCCAGATGAGGAAATGTGTGGTTCAGGGGAGAGAAAAACAGACAAAAACTTGAGAATCATTTCTGAGTCCTTGCACACTTGCTTCCTTGGCCAGCGTCAGGCAAGGGTAACACTGATGCCAATCAAAATGTGCTGAGCAATGAAGAGCATCCACCCAGGGAAATATCTAACCCTGATTTCTTCTTGAGCTTATGAAATCTTAACCAAATTTCCTGCTTTGCATGCTGAATATTACTTTTCAGTATCATTTGTTTATGTGTTCCCGCATCTCCATATGACAGTGTCCATAGATGGCATGTTTTTAATTCTATGTTGAAAGTACATGTTTGACAGACTTTTGTGTTGTGGTTTTTATTTTGTGTTGATCTTTGGTAGTTTTAGAAAATTTGCAGAGATTATATATAGACTTGTTTAATACCACTTAGTAGCAAAATCTCCATAGACACCTTATTGTTTCTCTGTTGGATATTTTTCTTCAAAAAAGCAACATATGTTGCACTCTGAGGCTAGGTAGAGCTTGATTCGAGAAACAGTGTTAAGGAATAAATGTCATGTCTTTCCAGCTGTGATAGAATTCAGAATAGTATCAGGAAGAAAATAGGAAACAGGACCTCGAAGTTACCATCTGTGAGTTCTAGCTGTAGGCAAGTCACTTAAATTCTCTCTCTCAGATCCATTGTAAAATGGGATAATATGTCTTTCACTCATTGGGGCATCATGTAGATTGATTCATATTTATATCATTTTACAGAATGCTTAATGTTATTGCATTTTACTCAGCCTTCCTCAATCCTGTGCCCCTGCATCGTTTTGGTTTCCCACTGGGCAAAATCGATGATATGCAGGCAGAAGAATAGTTCTCATTATTATTATTTTTTAACTATAACTATTCAGAAAGCTGAAAGTTAATATTAATTGCTGCTTCTGGGACTGTTGTCTCATGAGTTAGCAAATGCAAAACAAGTGATGAAATGAGCTCATAGATGAGCCTGGGTGATGGTTTTGTTATGATCATTTTGTCAAGAATCCAGGGGGTAGGGAGGATATATTGCTGAATTTGAGACTATTGCACCCCAGAAGGTGCATGTGCAGCACGCTCACTGTGCCCTGGGCTGTACAGGTTGCAGAACACTTGGAGCAGTGGCTTTCCACTGGCAAGCTGGCGGGTGTTGTGGTTCCCCCAAGGCACCTTCTTTAACACGTGTTGGAAGGTGTGCACTATGTGAGTTCACTTTGTAGCCGATGACAGTGCAGGTGCAGTGCCACAAACATTACATAGAATGTCTTTTCACCAGCCTCAGTGGCTGCATGAAACTATGATAGACTAAAGAATTTTTCACTGTGGTTTTTCTAGACTTGATCCTATGTTTACAAACTTGGAACTGAGGATAAATTCCAGGTGGGTGAGGAAGAATTCACAAGTGTTTTGGTTATCTTGTAACAGCCTGTCCCAGGGAGCTTTTGGCTGGACGATTGTGCACAGGCAGTCAGAGGAACTGAAGAAATAGCCCCATAACCCTGCCGTCTCTGTAGTGTAGATGCAGCCAGTACTAGCAGAATTTTTCTTTAAACCCTGATATATGGTCTTTCTAAATCCCATAAGCTAAACTGACAAAATACACTTCTGTGTGGAAAGCTGTATTTATATTGGCAGTTCTGGTGAAGTCAAAACCTGCCAAGGAGCACATGTATTCTAAACTGATGCAACTTCATTAGCAAAACTTTGAAATACAGACCTAGGCAAAGCCATAACCTATAACCATTAATTTTTAAAAGGTGTTCCCAAGCATATATTTTAAATGTTAATTTTAATTGCTGTAAGAGACATTTAACCTCATCACGGAGCTCCAGTCCTCTTGAGATCAGTAGTATTTACAGCGTAGCCTGTTGTCTGAGCCTTCTTATCAGTCCTGTTGAAGGAAGCTTAATTGAGAAAGCACATACTATGGCAGCTTGTGTCTTTGAAAAGGTTTCCAGCTGTTCATATGAATTTAAAATACCCTAAAGACTGTAGGTTTGTTAGGCATTCATTTTACTGGAGAAATCCTTAGCAGCTCTTGCTGCTGTATGTTGGGGATCCTGTAGTTTAACTGTTAGATAAACACAGGGGCAGAAGTCAGGAAAGGAGTCTAAGGAAAGTACTTAAAAAAAAAAAAAAAAAAAAAAAAAATGTTTGTGCCACTTATGAAGGCTCTGTGTTCAGAAGTTCAAAAGTTTGCTGGCCTCAAGGAAATGGTGCCCAGATATGGGAGAAGGCAGAGGGTCACATCCAGGAGAGTGGGACATGACACTGTTTGCTGCAAAGTCTGTGTGCTAAGAAAGCATGATTTCAGGTACTATCATTTCTTATCATCTGGTAACTGCTGTCACCAATCTTCATAGCTTGAGGGCTGTGTTTGGACCTTGTGCAAGTGCTCAAGACAGCACTGTGCACTGAACACTATGTCCATTCAAATTGTTCTATGGAGACCGTGACAGTTGTAAACCTCAATGGCAGCCCTGCATGTGTGCAATGGAATAACTATTACAGACAGTTGTGTTGACTGGGCGTTGTTTGGAGCCATGTTAATGGATTCACCACTGCAGTTCTGCTGTGCATGATTGCCAGTGACATCTAATGGTCAGAGGTGCATATTCTATACTTATCTTGAAGATGCTCTTTCAGCTGATTCTTTAACCTGTCTTGCACTGTAAATGACCAAGAGATTTCTCTCATCAGCTTTTGCCATGCACTTTAGCTGAACTGAAATGTATCATGAAATAGTGCCAGTTTTGCTCTGATTAGCTGTGAGATCTGTTCCCTTTCAGAAGCAAGTTGGATAAAATTTGACAGCAATAGCATTTTTAATTGACCATTTTGACAGAAACAGTATTTTAACTGACCCTTTTGATTTGTTTTTCTCTTGAACTCCTTAAGTCTGCATCTATTTGCATCCATCCCTGTGCAATCAGGAAAAAAAGGTGTTGAAAATAGAACAGCATGGTCAACTTGCAATTCTAAAAAGGAAGCTCAAGTCTTCCATAGGTTCAGTTATGAATATTGTGGTGGAGAGAGGTGTTGAAATAAATATTCAAGAGCCAGGAGGAAGCTAGCAGAGTGATCAAAGGGATGGCAGTGGCCATGCAGGGTCCTGTCTTGGACAGGTGCCAGCAGCAGGTACTTGGGCAGCGGACAGAATGAGCCAAGCGAGCCGTGCTGTTTCACTGGATGTGCTCAAAGCTCAAGTTAGTCACTGCTTTGCCAGGGAGCAGTAAAATAATACTCTGGCATCAGAGTAATTATTTTATTTTTTAATGTGTACAACTCTTCCTCACCCAGAGAAGTACTCTCCAGAGCCAGGAGTGGTCTCTAGCAATTGTCAGGAAAGATGGTGTATCTTTACCCCAGTTAAAAATAATCCACTTGGAATCTTAAAATTTTCCTTTATTCCTTCTGGGTGTAGGTGAGCCATGAAAAACTGCTAGATATCTAAATTGGGCACATAAGCTAACTGTGAGAAATTATCCAGAAATAGTAAAATAGAAGAAGCCTCAACACTGGCGTGTTCATTTTGTGGCAGGCTTGACTGAATGGGCGCCCATGAATGTGTGAACCTTCTTCACGAGAAGAGAGGAAACAATTGGTTGGGAATGTCTTCTACAATTATTAAATGGCCATAAGTTTCTTAACGCAGGTAAACTGATCAAATGTGTAGTGACTATACCTTGCATACACTAGAAAAGTGGAAAAGTTGGGAAAGTCAAAACCTTATTTTTTCAATTTAAAACAAAGGATAGCCCATATATTTATATTAACTATATTTTAATATATTGCATTGTAGAAAGTCTATTGTATTTGCACCTGGCTGTAAAGTTTTTTTTTTTTTAAAAAAAAAAAAAAAAGAAAAAAAAAAAAAGAAAAGTTAGGGGAGATTCAAGTTACTGAAGTTGAATTGCATCCTCCACTGTGGACAGTTCCTCACATTTGTCACGAGTTCAACACTTGAGAGCTCTTTTTCAAACCTCAGGCAGGTCAGCTTTGTGTGGAAGTCTTGGAGGTTAGTTACTTAATGAGGTGAAAGAAAAACATCTGCTTTCATTACTTTATGCATTTGACATTCTCTGTTACAACTGTGAAGTTTTTCTTGTTCGGATCTTGGTTGTATAGTTGCTGCTCTGCTGTTTTTTCTTCTTCATAGGTTCTTGTTTTCATGTTCCTAGAGCAGGAATAGAAATAGAGGTTGTATTAAGGAGGCACAGGAGATGCATGTGTTCTCCTTTCATAAAATAATACAAAATTTCCTGTCAATATTAGGAAAAAGAAGCAAGACAGACTTCTCAGAGAACTAAGAGGGGTGCTAGTACAGCTCAGTTCGGAGCTCAATATATCTACTCTGGTAAAATCAAAGTGTTATAATCATAGTTTTCCCTCCCCCCACCCAAGGTTAATAGATTAGATCTGAGGAATAAACTGAAAAATAATTCTAATTTTCTATGGATTATTCTTTTTAGTGACAAACCAGAGCTAAATAGTGAAAAATGCTGTGGGTCATTATAATGAACTCTATAATCATTTATAATCAATTATAGAATTGCTTTCAAAACTAACAAGGAGGCTTATATAACATGAATGTTTATAAAATAGGAGGAAAAGAAGATGAGAAAATACACTGTAGTAGTGTTATTTAATACTCTGGAAAATATTGCTTGTTCCTGGGATTCTTGCTACAGATCAAGTGACTTAAAGCCATAGTTATGCACAGAGTGTCTTTAACTGAGCCACCTTCTGGCTTCCAACATTTTTCTGCTTTTGGGTAACATCAGGCACTTGCCCAGAATGTTGGGGTTTACAAGTGATTAATTAAGAAAATTAAGCTGCACATGTATTCTGTATACAGAATATATAGGTATTTCAGTCCACTTACCTAGACTTGGGTGACCAGAGTTTCTTTAGAACAGTTAATTTTTATCTGTATTTAGGTTTTGCTAAAAAGAACCGGGTGGTTTTTATGCTTTTAAGTCCCTGGCTTACAATCAGGGGTTTCTTCTCATTCTTACCTTATTTTATATTGGTTCTCAACAATTCATTATTAAACAAACTTATTTATAATCTAAATATAAACTGAAATGGCCATATCAACATATCTGAAAATCCTGTTAAAAGTTCATTTTGCGATTAGTGCTATTTACCTTTCTTTGATTTATTTCTTCTGGTTTGTATTTAATATGTATTCCCTCCCCCTCCCCTGGCCTTCTGTTTCATTTAAGACCAAGCGGATGAAATATTTTTATATCTGGAGCAGGAGACAGAATGTTTTGTCTTTTAATGAGTCTTCAGTTGAGTTTTGAGTGCCCTGGCTTTTGTTTTGCCTTTACCAGTTATCTCATTATGGTTTCTACCCATCCTTATGCCTTCTGTCTCCTCAAAAGAGCTGGTGTTGCCTGAGCTGTGGCCGCAAGGCAGAGTGGAGCACCCCAGGATGGGAGGAGCTTGTCTCATCTGTCTTAAAATCAGTGTCTTTTCAGCCCTGTAGTCAAGTTGGTCAGCACATGTACTTACAGTTAAGAGCAGGGCTTAAATGGGATTAGCCTGTTAACCCTTTCTTTTATAACTGCTTCTTGGTATGAATTTGCAGCCCTGGGAAGCTCAGACAGGATGGGAGCCTTTGGATGTCTCTGGTCTCTGCAAGGCTCCACAGCCATGCTCCTTGTGCCCCTTCTGTGGGATACACAGAGAAGCAAGCAGGTCACAACCTGGCCCTCTGGGTCACTGAGGTGACTGCAGTATTTCATATTGCAGATAGCTCAATTTGTATTTTTCCCCTCAGAGTAAAGTGATTAAAAATCTCAAAAATGTATCTGCTTGTTCAAAACCTGTGTGTTTTAATCTTTTGTGTTGTGGTGAGTAGCAGAAATGCTGTCATGAGCAGTAATATAGACAAGAGGTAATGAAATTGCTGTCAATGGGAGTGTTTGAACTAGTTCCAAATGCACAGAAAATAATTTGCAGTTCAAAGCAAACCTTGAAATTACTTCAATAATGATGGCCAGATTCTAGCTGTTTAGCCTAGAGTTGTTTGAAAATGTTACTGAAATATAGGGAGTTTTTAAATATAAAACTTAAAGTATTCTGGAAATATTGGGAGACAATATTTTAATGGCATTCCATTTTGCATAGATTAAGAGTTCTGATTTGCTGTTCAGAATTTCTTAATTGGTATGTCAACAACATATGAAATGTTTAGACAATTATTCAAAGAAGCTCCTCATTAGCAGAATAGAACTTGGTACAGTTTTAAATGTTTTGCCATGTCCAGCAGCTCATTTTCCTTTGCATGCTGGGGGGCATGGTGTTTTTCAGGTGGGTACTGACTATAACTACCATTGGATTTAGGAACTGAGCTATTTTTAAATGATATTAAGAAAATAGTGTCAGATGATACAAACTAATAATGTCAAGTCAAAATTACCTCAATAGGAAAATAGGTATTTTATGTATTTGCATCTTTTATACAAAAGTTGTAAATCTTTTATTTGTGAAGAGAAGCAATAATCCCCTGCAAAACAGAGGTTCTAAGGTATCTTTCCAGCTCTGCATGTCTGTATTTCTGAGAGAAAAAAAACAGTGTAGTAAGTCATATAAAAAGAGCTGCTAGCACAATTCTTTCTCTGTGTTTCTGGATTTCTGTGTGCCTAACGGTCCTTTCCATCTGTACAGCAAACTGCTGTTACACAGGTTGATTATATGTGAAAGAGGGATTGTATGCTGAATACTGTGGGTTTTTTGTATCTTAGAACAATTAGGTCTTACTAAGCAGGCATTATTGTCTTGTTTTTGAAGCTCATGGATTGAGCAGTGACTCTGTTGGTGATGGGTGGACACTTGCTGCTTACAGAGGAAAATGTTTTATTCATGTCTGTTACTTCTCAGCTTACTTGGTTAAGCACCAGTATAAAATAAAACCAAAGGGTTAATCTGTTTGGATGCTGATGATCAGAAATGATGCTAGGATTAATTAGGTTATTTGCCTTTGCTTTTCCCTTACCTATTTTATTGGAGTTGATAGGGGACTACTGACAGCTTCAACTACACATGTTGGTTAATCAGCACAAGGTACTGCAAGATTAGGCACTTTGTTGGGATGTAGACTGTATGATTGCTCACCTAGATATGATGTTCATCTTCTGTCTATGCCCCTTTCAAAAATACTGAGGGAGGAAGTACTTGTAAAATTCACAAGTGAAAGGACACTTGGCATATGCGTTTTCCTCTCCTGTACTCCTGTCCTTCCTCAGGTTCCAGGCTAATTCCTGAGTTTTCCTTTTTGTCTGTATGCCAACTGTCAAAATTCTCAGTGCTGACTAACTCTATGTCAGCACAGGTTTTGGTGGCTTCTGCTAAGGTGTCATTTCCTGTTTATCAGGTCTGCCTCTTTGCAGGTTTTTCTGCTTTGTGAAGGCCAAGTCAGACCTTTGTATGTATGGTCATGACAAACGAGCACTTAAATGGGATCAGTGGCTGCATTTGAAGGCATATAATGTGCAAAATGCATAAAAGAGTTGGGAAGAGCATATGGTAATCTGCTCAATGCGAGAAGTTGGGTACAGCAAAGTTAGCAACAGTTGGTAGCTACAGCTAGTTACATATAACTGATTTTGAAAGGGCATGTGTAGGAATTTAACCAAGTATGGTGGAAACTAAAGACTGGATAAGGCAGTAGATGTGTGAATTGTAAATGACTAAAGAATTATGATTAATGAAAAGAGGAGTGTGGATTCACTGAAATGGATTTGTGCCTTAGGATGTTCTACCTAAACCTGGACTGATTCTTCATCTAGATATAGAGAGGATGAAATATTCTGCAGCCATGGTAGGGAATTAGGGTGAAACAATGAATTATGGTGTTGAAATACACTTGGTAAAATGCTGTGACTTCTGTCAATGCCTGACAGATGTGCTCTTTCCTGAATATCTTCTAGGAAGTATTGGCAGGGGTAGCTGGGAAATAATTGCTAATCGCATAGAAAATCTGATGAGAGATAAAGGTGTCAGGTCCTCTGCAAAGATCAGATAAATTTCTTCCTGACTGGCCACAGTTCAGACTGAATGATTTTGTGTTTTTGTTGGTTCTGATTCGTGATGCTGTTCAGTGGAAAATTACCTAACCTGGGATAAATAGCAACATACTAAGAAAAAGGTTTTGCTCAAACAGTTTGTAATGCAAGCCCATGCATACCATAGACTGACTGCTGATTTGTTTGGACATCTTGAGGATAGCTAATATTATTAAATCATTCAAATGCCAGCTGTTGCAATGTACCTGCCTTCAGCAATACATTTCCACCTGAGGATTTCTTTTGCCTTTGCGCTACGGCAGCTTAACGTGTAATTACAGTTTGAGTTCCTGTATGTAAGAAAATACGCTTAAATATGCCTCTATAGGATCAAATGTCCAGAATTAAGATATACCCACATTGCTTGTACATTGAACAATTTCTGCTGCTGAAAAGCTGTAAAAATGCTGTGCTACAACAGGCTAATCCTGGAAGGTGTCATATTCTTGTATGCAGTTGCTGTTGTCTTGGTTCCTATTCATGTAATCCAACAAATGAAAACTGGCAAGTATCTTTTTCTTTATGTCCCTGTGTTTCTGTGTATTGGCCTACTGCTGTGTGAGTCTGAATCTCAATTCATTATGTTTTATTGAATACTGTAAGGGGCAAGCAGTGGAATAGTCTAACTGCAGGAAAGGTGATTAAAGGAAGATCGTGGCAGCACACTGAGCTTGAAACCATAGACACAGGCAGTTATTTTTTTTCAGTCAGCTGGAGGTGATAATGGAAAAGTCCATGTAATGCTGATCTGGGTGGTAGCTTCTGCTAATAGATTAGGAATTTACCTCTGTGAGGCGTATCAAGCTTATTTTCTGAAGTGTAGCTGTCACTGATATCATGCCAAGCATCTTTGAAAAATAGAAACAAGTAAAAGCAATAATACTCATACAGTGCTTACGGAAAAAAAATGCATCATTCAGATATCTTTTGTTGCTAGCTTAAATTTTTGATTTTTTTAATAGTAATTTCTTAGAAATACAAGTGCTGTTTATAAGTGTCACAAAGTAGGTTCTGTTCTAATTTGCTGTTGTGTTGCTTCTCTTTGGTCTAGTATAGTAATTTCTCCAGGTATTCATTTGAATCAGCATGGGTTTGACTAAATAGTGATGTATATAGCACAGCACTGTTCATATATATTTAGTTTTCCACTTTAGTTTACCTTTTCAAGCCCAAATTTGCATTTGAAATAATTCAAGTTCTGATAGAATTGCTTTCAATTGCCTTGATGTATTAAGTAGTTTTTCTGAGGTCATAAGTTTACTGATGCAATGTTTTTGTGGTAATGTCAGACATGTCTAGTAAAATTAGGTTAGAATGTCTGACTAGTTTATTTCCATTAACCAAAATCTCAGTGTGCTTTGGCAGCTCTGCAGTTATGTCTCTTTGCAAATGACTGTAGCTTTAGCTTAAAGAAATTAAACTCTTTATCTTGACAAGTGGTGCATCCAGTACACTTGAAATCTGTGGAAGCCTGAATTGGCAAATGTGTCTGCACAGTGACTGAAAATGAATTTATCTTTTCAAAGCAGTCTTTAACTCTTTCTGATGGAACATTCTATTTACTTAAGTACTACTTCAGGGACAAAAAAGTAAGGATGACCAAAGCTTTCTGTGTTCTGGGACTGCCTATGCCTAATTTGGTCAACTTTCACAGAGTTTATACTATGTACAATTTTTGCTTTTTACGTTTTATGTGAATGCTATGTTTGGCAAAAAATCACTTATCTGTGCACATTTGGAGAGCAGAACAGTTGGTAGGAGATGTGAATGCCAAAGGACAAGAAATGCAGTGAGTTATTGCAAAATTTTGAGTTTTGATATGTATGAACTTAACTATCACGTATGAACTTAACTATCTGCAATTATACAAGGAGACTTGCTCGCTTGTTTTATCATTTTGTCTTTGCTTTACCCACTTGACCAGCATATATGTATTATGTTTAGAAGCTTATGTTTAGACATCAACTTCAATTTCCTTTGAAGGTTTGATATCACTGATATTTCAGTATATAAATGCTTTGCTGTCTTGAAAATGCATTGGTTTTTGTCCCTTTTGAGATATGTGTGTATATATTGTTGCATATGTTTAGTATTTTACTTGTCTATGTACGTATTTTGTAGACTAAATCTTTGGCCTGTGGACATGAGCACTGTGCCAACAACTAACTGTATGGGTGGAAGAATGGGTTGCACTCTTCCTGTTTAACACTCACTTTCCTGCACATTATGGTTGACTGCTCGGATCTACCAAATTGAACTGCACATGTAGCTACTTGCTGTTGTGCAGCTATAGAATTTAGGCACAATAAACTGATTGAGATGAAATCAGTAGGCCTTTGCTGTGCAGTCATTTGGACTGCACAGGTGCAGGTCAAGGCATGTTCTCACAGTGCTGCCGTTGGTGTCTAGCCCAGAGCCTGTGATGCCTGGTCACCAGTAGGGATGGAGCTGTTTTGCTCTTGGCCTTAGAAGATGCTCCCTTCAGAGCAAGGCTGAGCAAGCAGCAAGTGTTTGGATTCATTCAACAGATGACCTATTTAAATATACATACATATAGATAGTGAATCCTATGATTGAATTAATATTATGCCATTTATGTTTTAAGTAGTTCCCATTGGCAACAATGTGAAGGTCTCCATAAGAATTAATGTTGTAGTAGTGCATCAAATTAAACACAGGGTCATGAGTCCAAACATGCATTAATGTTGTTCTGATGTAAAGAAACTGGTGGTTATTTTGCTAAATATATTGGTAAGCAAATAAGATATACCAAAAGCATGTTCAAAAACACTCTGACCAGAACCGTTTATAATACCATTGTTCCCTGCAGAGATAAAATACCAAAGATAATGATTGCAAATGTGCCCGTGAGGTGGTACAACAAAGAACAAAGATTATGTCCCCAAGAGTAGGATATAATGAAATAATTTCAAAAAAAAGGCAATTCTATTACTTCAGTGGACTGAATACTTTTGATATACCTTTATTTTCATTTGTTTTGTCAGTGAGGTCCAATATAAAGGAGGAATGAAGGAGCCTTATGAGAATAATATAAATGTGTGATGGCTTTTTCAGCCTGAAAAGAAAGGCTAATTATAGAATTATGGCTTATGGTATAGCTTTGTCTATAAAGTAGTTTGGACAAATTGGATTACATGGTTGTATTTAAATGGCTTTTGAAACTGGGTAAGAGTGGAGAAGATGGCGAAGTATTTAGAAGTTGCTGTAGAGTTTTTGCATCTTTGACTTATTCTTTCCATTATAAATATATTTTGATTTTTGTCTAGCTCTGTGCTTCTCAAATCCCTGATTCTATAAAATAGATACCATGATGCTGCAGGACTCTCCTGTGTAGCAGTGCAATTCAGCTAAGGAATATAGTTTTATTCTAGTTAATAGTAACTGTGTGCAACTGTTTCTGGACAGCTGTCCCAGAGTGTTTGATAAGTCCCTGTACTGTTGACTTTATTGTTCTCTTGCTATATTGCTATATACTGCTCTCTTCATTTGTACTTTCAAGTACCTCCAGGATTAGGCTTTTCAAAGTAAGAAGCAATCTGTAGAAATCTCCATATATAATTATGCTGTGTTATATTTCCTTCTGTAATGTTGCTGTGTCTAAATGAAAATTAATTCATGCTTAATCTATGCAAGCAAAGCAAGAGCTGAGATGCTTGAAAATGTTTTTTGCAATAGAGTATGAGCTTCCGAGTCTGGTGCTTGCTAATGTGAAATGCAGTGCATTCTGTCTGTGCAGAAAGCCTATTGATGGAAGAATATGTTATTAAGAGTCCTAGCAGTGTTGAGTGAACTTACTGCTTTCCTCTTGTCGAACTGAAGAAATGTGCAACAAGACGTAGTGGTAAGCAATCATAAATAGTTCAGGGTTCTTGAGTGAGAATGATC
>NW_010581299.1:0-20630 GCF_000705375.1 Tinamus guttatus
AAAAAAAATAAAGCAAACCTTTCTTGCCTTACGAGTAATCTGAATTTTAATAACAGTGCTTTCTGTGTTTGCGTTCATGTTGCACTTGGTTGTGTGTTTATCTTCACTGTTGTTAAATGCTATTTCAAAGTGCATTTGAAACATTGGGAAAAGTGAGTTTATTTGTCTGTAACAATTTACTGCTAAAATTTCAGTGCTAAATGAAACAGATTATTTTGTTGTTTTCCACATATTTTTACTATTTTAAAAACAGCTATGTATGAGAATTTTTGTAAGACACAGATTAGTGACTTGAGGATTGCTTCAGGTGGTTTTTAGAATCTTTGTAAATAAGTATCTCCAAAGCCTTTTTATATTATTATTTATTCTTTAGATTTGTATTGAAATATCTATAATCTTTGGAATTTGGGGGGAAAAAAATGTGTATAAGCATGCAGAAAAAAGGTATTCTGGACAACTTCAAATGCATTCCTTGCCGCCGAGCTGCCCTGCTGCTTCTCGGCTGGTAGCAGAATGCCAGGAGGAGCTGCCTGTTACAAACGGTGCTGCTTCCCCTCGCCTCTCAGCAAGTCCGTTCCCAGGTCTCTTTTCTCGGGGAATCAACTCTTCTCGCTTGGGTCTGCCGTAGTGTGTTGTGAGCTAAATACATCTGTATATTTTCAGTATGTAGTATCTGAGTCCTACTTGTCTTGGCTGGGGGAGAGGCGATGATGAGGATTCAAAAAAAAAAAATCTGACCACTGGAACTCTGTTAATTTGCAGGTTAGGAAGGAAATTTGTTGTAGGGATATTTAGCTGCTTGATAGGGCCAGCTGCATGCTGGAGTTCTTGCTCCACTGTGAGAAAGGGGAAAGGAATTACTGTCGTATAGGGACTTAGCCCATAACCTCAGATACAAATCACTAACGTTCACTGCTTAAATCGAAGTGGTATTTGAAACTATAACTTGTCTCCTAAGTGTTTATTATCATTCTGCTGTTGGATGTCACTGTCCCTATGGATAGTTTTTGGAGCCTACCCAGGCATTGGCAAGAAAGCCCAAGAGCTTAATTCAAATGCCCTCCATTTGGACTTGTCAAACTACAAACTACTACAACATCTACAATGTCTCTTCTAGGGTTTCTTGATGCAAAAAAAAATCTTTTTTTTTTCCCTTCAGTTCTAGTATTCTTCCCATTGAAGATCTTTGGTGTGCGATATCATTTAAAACGTTACTGAGTATTTTATGGTGAAACTGAAACCTAGGTGATTTGGCTGCTGGTGATCACACTGTGATTCTCTAATAAATTGTGTACTGGACTCTCAGTTTCTTAACACCTATTCTGCAACAGCTGTAAATAATTTTATACTGCACTGTGTATAATGGCCTAGGTTCCTTGCAGTTGTAAATGACAGTTATGTGAAAGCAGCCGTTTGGATTGGCCCAGGTTTGACAGCTTATTGCCTAAGTATCATCCAGATCTCACAGTCTCAGCTCTAGGGTCTAAAGCGGCAGGGAAGTGTAGGCATTTTTCCCCCTTCTGTGGTGTTCCTAAGGAAATACACTTTAGAAGATAAAATCTTCAAAAATAAAAGAAGCATTTGTCTTGAGCGGGTAGGAAAGATAGCAACCGCCTACGGCGCGGGAACACTTACATAAGGCTGCGGGCGCCCGCCGCGGCCGGGGCGAGCGCGCCCGTGTGCGCCCTCCTCACGTACACGTGAATTCCTGCTCGTGCCATTGCGGAATATTCTGCGTGGATATTCTGTTCTGAAGGTTACGTGGGGAAAGAATTTTATTCTTGCCATTTTCACTTTCCTGCTCTTGTCTATTTTGCGTCTTTCTGTGTAAAACCCCCCAAACTTGAAATCTTTCCAAGACTATTGGGAAAGTTGGCTCGTTTGTTATTTTAGTTGTTAGAGATGTGATGGTTTTATTTTTTTTTTCACTGCTTTATACATAGAAATGTTTTTTCTATGTATGTGATCGTACATTTGATTCTAAATTGGGTCAGAATTTGTGGCTTTCACATGTACTGATTGGATCATGTGCTCCTTGTAGACAGACTGATCTTAATCATGGTAAAATAATATTTTTTCATACTTTGTGTGTATCTGTGATTGAATTGATCGTGTCTAAACAAGCTGATAGACTAGAATCAGGATAAAATACAGCTTAAAATATGCAGGACATCTTTCATCTGTCTTCACCTTTCTCAAGTTGTATGCATTTTTTCCAGCAATTTAAATCAGTATGCCAGAATATGGTGGTGGTGTGTGCATAATCTTATGCATACAACAGTGTACAGAAGAAGTTGATTACAATATACATATGTTTCTGTTTTTTCTTTCTTTTTTTTTTCTTTTAGAAAGCTATGTCAAAATGAGTTTTATTTAACTTTTGGGTTTACTTTGCCAATCCATATGGAAAACCTTATACTGAAGACAGACTAAGAATTTAATGTATACTAACCTTAAAAGTTTGTGTCTTTAGGAAGTTGAATAGCTGCATTTTTTAAATTGTTATAGACAAGAAAAAGTAGTCAAAGGAATTACTTAATATTGCAGTCTTCAGTCGTCTTGATGCTGTAGATTGGATGTTCCGTACATTGATTCAGTAACGAGCGGGCGTTAGTCGGTTATCTGGGTCCTATCCAGATCAAGTGATGAGCTGCTTTTCCTATAGATGCATCAAAATCACTTTTCAGCGGGAGGGCTCTAGTCCTGTCAGCAGTGTCGTGACAGCACTGGGGTTTTTAGCATGGGCTGCCAAACCCGCAATGGCTTTAATGCCGTCAATGTGGCTAGTCCACAGCGCGTGCCGTATCGCGGGGCCTGCAGGGGCAGCAGTGCTTGAGGTAATCGCTTAGTTGCCCTCGCCGTTGTTTGCCCGCGGTGTAGGTGTCCTGCTCCTTTCCAGGCAGGGTTGGGGCTCTGCACCAGGGAATGTGGCCTTTCTTTATCCCTTTCATGTGGTATGAAGCCATGGGACTCAAGATCTGCGGTCATCAATATCATCTTGTGTCACATCAAAGCAAGAGGCAATAGTGGCTGTTTGCAGGAGGAGAAATTCCACTTAAAGAGAAGGGGTCCCCAAGGCTTTGCCTGGGGGTGGTGGAATCTGGGCAAGACGAGGTCCTGAGCAGCCAGCAGCAGGGCCCTTAGCTGGGCGTTGGGCTGGGGGATCTCCAGTTGTCCCTTCTAACCTGAATTATTCTATGGTAATCCGACTGAAGGAACAGATTAACTTGCTTTTTGGGTGAGAAGTCTTGTAAAGTTAAATAAGGCCTGTTTTAAGCTGCATTGCAGTTACACCATATCATTTAATATAGCGTATATATATTTTTACATGCCTTGTTCTCAGTTGAGCCTAGATACTTAAGGCACCTTTACATACACTGTGGAAGCTACCCACAGGCACGCAGACTGATTTAGTGGTGTGTTTTAAAAGTGTCAAGAACTGAATCAGCTTAATTAAAAATGCTCTCTTTGCTTATGCATCACGAGGAAAAGAGTTAGTCAAAAGCCAACTTGCAGCATAATAGATGTTAAGCCTTTTGTACAAGAAGGTGTTTCTATGGATTTAAATGCATGAGTATGGCTAATAAGGTTTAATTTATTTGAAAAGTGACTTCAAGGCATAACTCATAGCCAGCAAATTGTGGATCAAATGCCACAGTGAGCATATGAAAAGCAAAAAAGTGAAAGTGAGCATATAAGCAGCTAAATTTTCACTTGAATTCTGCTCTGAAGAGACTTGCTTGGTTAGTAATGTGCTTAATTTGTATGAGTGTGTGGGAGTTTGAGGAGAGTGTAATGTCAGGAAATCGTACGAGAGCTGAGTAAATTATGCTTCTAAAAGCTAAGAACAAAGAAAAAAATCTTGCATAACACCCAGTTAATGTTTCTTCATTTAATGTGAAAGTGCCATTTGGTAACTATGGAAAATAATGGAAAGTGTGCCCATGCCATTGGAACTGCTCCACTGAAGTTACCACCTAACTGGCGTTGCTCTGGCTTCACTCTGCACGTTTGTTACATGAACTCGTATTTGCAGTTACAAGGTTAAAGGTATAAACATAAACTAAAAAAATTGATGAAAATAGATAAAATATTTTTCTCTAATAGAAATTTTATTAATACAGCGTGGGAGGACTAATAGGATAGGCAGTTCTTTAAAAGAGATGAAAGCGGGGTTTGGCTGTTGCCGTTTCGCTTTCATTTTCTGCGGGCAGGACTGTGACTAGTCAGTGCTACTACCCTTAGATTTCAGTTGCAAAGTTACTTTTACCAGGAGAGAATAAGTTATATTACAAATCAAATGTGTCTTGATTTTTCCTGTTATAGCCAGCTTGTATAATAATAACTATTTCAATTTGTTTTCAGTGATGCCTTTTTGAAGAGCGTTTGAACATACATTGTAAGAAATGAGTGCAAGTAAGAAATGTGGCCAGTATAAAGTAGTGATCCACACAGTCTCTTGAAAGATTTTAAATGCCTGTTTTTTCACTCAAAATACTACTTTTTTACTGAAAAAACAGTGTATTAACTTACAATGTCAAAAATAGGCAAGGGAATTCTTGTTTCTGGGAATGTTCAATGTATATAAAATTGATATTCTAAAATGACATCCGTTTGCTTGGGGCAGGGAGAGATTTAAGTGTTTACATATCTGCTCTCATTTTGTAACCATCTTAAATATACATTTAGAGTTTGGGGGCGAAAGGTTAAAGATATTTTAAAATATTAGGTATATTCCAGTTTTGAAGATTAGAATTGTTTTGATTAGAACTGCAGGCTTACACCGGGTTGTGTGTGTGTGTATTTTTTTTTTAAGATAAAATTAGGATTTTGGTGTTTCTTGGACAGGATTTTCATTATGTGCTGTAGTTTCCAGCTGTGTTTTCTTACGAAGCTTAGGTTTTTGTCGCTCACTTCTGGTGTGGTAGGTTGGAATGATCCATTGGAAACCTATTCTATTGAATTTCCTTTGGAGAGAGATGCTTTTCCTGCCTCGCGCTGGGAGGGAGAGCTCTTTGATGTTGCAGGATGAATCATGGTCGTCATGGGCACGTTCAGCCAGCGCTGCGCATAGACGCCCGAGAAGGTGACTAAGAGATTCAGCTGCAGAGAGACTGGTAGGTAGTAGAAAGTTTTGCAAATGAGGTATTGACAGAATCTAAGAATTGTTTTGTTGTTACCCTCCTCCAGATACTGAATCACTTATTTAGCAAGTGGGAAAGCTTTTAATGTATTCAGGAAATGTGCTGCCAATTTGATAGGAGAAGTTGTCGTTGTTTGGAAAGGAATTACTAAATAGTTCTAGTGGACATATTTTGCTGTAACTGCATTTTTTCCTGTTAAATACTGTGCTAGAAGGATGATCATGTTTTTAAGCAGTCATGTGTAAGTGTTTGGCTTAGAGCCTTGCTCTGTTAGTTGATAAAGAATTGGAATAACTAAGAGCTTCTGCAGAGGTACCTTTTAGTAACAGGGATTTCTGAATGCTTTCAGAACCTGCAAAGAGCTGTAGGATGTAGATTATCTAAAACTTCTTGATCACTCAGCCTCTTGTGTTAAGAGACATTTGAGAGCTGTTAATCTTTCTTGTTTCACTCAACCTGTGAATTTTGCTTTGATTTCTTTTGCAGAGCCACGTTCGCATCGGTGCCTTGGTGTAGGGTTGCGTGTGGCTCCATGGTGTGTCACAGTGCCCTGCTGGGCAAGGGTGCCCCTCGTGGCAGTGACGTGTTACCTGCCCTGGTGGTGAAATTACCCTGGGAGCTTTGCAGCCAGCAGAGGTGACAGGCGGGGGACAGGGAAGGCAGATGCCGTGATTGGAGCAGGTTACTCTATGTGGTACATTATACACACATATTTTAGTGCAGGGGACTTAGAGGTTGAGCCGAGTCCTCGTGCTCACCAGGTCGCTGCCACGACTGCGGAGCAAGCGCAGCGTCGGCGGCTGCGTGGGCCGTGGTCAGTAAGCTGCTCTCCAGGGCAAGCCTGCGCTCCTTGGGGCCCTCCCGCCTTTCAACTGTTGGATTTGTCGAAAATGAGCTGCATGTGGGATTTATTCACTAAGGCCAGGTATTAAAATCATTAGTTCATTGACTTATTTTCCTAATTTTCATTTTATGATGAAATGCAAATATATTACAAATGTTATGTGTAAATTATTGTATCCTTGTGGCAGCGGCCAAAGTACTTCCAAGAGTTCAGGGATGGACCATTAAACATTATTGAAATTTCAGTGGTGTAATAGAGATCTGTGCAGCTATAAAAAGCCTCACCCAGTAACTCATACTTTTCTCTCCCCCCTGGAAATTTAGTACCACATTAATGTTAGAAAGTAAATTAAAATGAATTAGGGCTTTTACACTCATCTGTAGAGTACCGTACTAGGAGTACGGTGCTCCCAACAACCTTTCCATGTTAGAGGGATTTCTTGATTCTTACCATGTGCTTGCTAGAAGGCAGGACTCGGGCACCTCTGGCCGTCCATACTGGCAGTTAATACTGTGTAGTTTTTTTGTCAAAACAAGCAGAGAACCAGTCCTGCTTCCCAGAACCAGGTGACCATTTAAACTACTTGTAATAACCTTGCTCAGCTGTGGTTTTGCAAACCTATTTGTGGAAAATCTGTGGATGGTGTGTCTGTCATTTTGAAGTTTAATTTTATAGGCAGGAGAGCTGGAAAAAAAGAACAGCGTTGTGTTTATATGTGTTTTGATTGTTCGTTTTTGCTTTGCTTTATCACTGCAGAGCGTGGCGAGGCGGCCCCCGCCCCGCTCCGCGCAGCCGAGCGCGATGGATCGCCTGGGGCCGGCGGACGCCGAGGAGGAGCCGGGCGCGCTCGCGCGCCTCGCGCCCAGCGCGCACAGCGAGGCCGTCGCGCACGAGTTCCAGGAGCTCTCTCTGCAGCCCAGCCAGTATTTACCTCCCCTCAACGAACGGAAGAATGGTGAGTGCCCGAGAGACTCGCTGCCTTTCCCCTTCCTGCCTGAGATGTTTGCTCTGGGCATGTTTGCTTCATTCACGTCACGTAACTCAACGGCCTGTGGTCGTTCTTGTCCGGGTTAATAAAGTAGAGCTAAGGTGCTGCTCTGTTATGACATCTGTCCTGATCAGCTTCATCCGGCAGGGCAGGTAGCAAGCCTGACTTAAAACTCCCAGCTGGAGCATTTTGTTGAGCCATATGGAAGGGGTGGATTTATATTTTAAAATAGTTTAAAAAAAAAAAAACTACAGCCAGTGATTAATGAAAGTATTAATCAGATGTTTTTGCAAAGGAGTTATGGTATTGCTAGATAAAAAAGGGATAATTTTCATGAACAGTTTGGGTTTTTTTTTATTATTTAGAAAAATCATTGCAGAATTGAAGTCCCACATCGCATCCTAGATAGTTCATTTCACCACATAGTTTAAGGATGAACCATGAAGGTAAAACAAGATTTATGTTTAGGAAAGCCTTCCAGTATCTTTCCTCATTGTTGATGTTGGCGTGGTAACTTAGGAGAAAAAGTGTTTCCACTGCCACGGTAAGCACCGGGAAGAAGTAAGTCTTGATCTAAATGTAGGCTCATTTTTACTGGGGAGAAGTTAGTAATTTGGTTGTTTTTCTTCTTTTCCCCTTTTCTTTCCCCCACCCCCCTTTGCTACATCAGTTTGACTGCAGTAAGTTAGTAATGCATTGGGATGTCATGGTATAAGCATTATTAAAAAGGAGAGATTTATGCAAGTATCTGCTTAGCTTATATATTGGTATATATTTTTTTCCATGTGTAAAGTTTTTGAATGAATGCTGTGTTAACTGATAGAGTTTATTTAAGCAAATTAAGGCACCCATGTATAATTTCTTAACACTTGGCTCTACATCTGCAAGAATGATTTTCTGTGAAGCAGAAAAACATCCATACCTTGGGGACATTAGTTTTCGTGGTTGGCTCTCTGATGTCAAATTGATGGAGGTACCTCCATATCAGAATAAATTTTAAGATTAATTCACAGCCTTTTACCTTTCATCAAGAAAGCAACAGCAATATGTATTTAAGGAAAAGTATTTAAGACTTTGATACTTAGGGCCTTTGGTTTGTTCAGAGAACACAGGAGATCTTTAAAAAGAAAGGGAAGGGGAGGAAGGAAAAATGACTGAGTTGAGGGCCTTTCTGCCCTCTGTGCCAGGGGACTTGAGACCTGTTACCCTGTTATTCTTCTCTTCATTATTCAAGTAATTCCTGCTTTGACTTCGGGGCCTTTCGAGCAGACCTTCCGCAGTGATTTAATGCCCTGTGCAAAGAGGTTTAATTGTATGAAGTTCATGATAGGTCTGTGGCTATATTTCATCCATGTTTGTTTAAAAGGCTTGGCCAAAGGGCCGAGCAAAGCTTGGGCATCGTTTTCAAGGCAATTTTTAGTTCAATCCTATTAATATCAGTAGTAAAAGGAGAAGGCTCAAGAAAGAGAACTGTGAGGCAGATTAAGAAATCTTACCTACCCCCCTCCTTTTTTTTTGTAATTGGGCAAATACAGCCTGGACACACGAAAGAAATTTTCCTTGGTTTTATGTAGCTTTTCTCATGTCACTTAAGCTCTTTACCACTGAGAATGTCGGGCTGAATAAATCTAGATTTGTTTTACCCAGCAAGTGGCTAAATTGCTGTGGCTGCCAAGTCTCCTTTTTGTGAGACATCTTGTTCTATAAAACCAGTCCAGAAATTAATGGGTCTGAGTGTATGGTTTTTTGTGATAGAAATAAAAGGCAGTTCACTGAGATCCTGCCTGCTTTTTTATTTTAAGCTTTGTTGCAAGTGACATTTTTTTAGTATTTAAATAACTCCTAAATGTGCTCAGGGAGGCAACCTCATTCTTTTCCTACCTTTCTGTGAAATAGCTGAATATATCTGACTTCCTAGACTGACTTTATGCTGACTGGCTGGTTTTGTGGATGCGCGTGTTCAAATCGGTTCCTTAGTACAACCCAAAGGTGTTGGGGCACTTCCATCATCCAGAGCACCCAAAGTATTTTGCACACCCATATTTCCATAACCAACCTGTAGTTAGTTATTTTTGGTTAATGAATTAATGAAATTACTCTTTTTTTTTTTTTTTTGCATGAGAAGATTTGAGAAAGTAAAATTTGACTTTGATGCAGCTATATTAAAAATCGTTTAAATAAGTCATAATTTTGACTTTTTAACAGTATTTTAAAGTGTTCATAAAACTTCATAAAACCTACAAGTACTTCAGGACACAAAAACACAATGATGTTTAGTGCAAGAGATACGAAGCGTTGCCGGGTTTTTTGCTGAAGCACTTTGTGCAGATGCAGCACGCTTGCGGTGACCTTCAGCAGTGGGATCCTTTTACCCTCTCATTCACTCCGACGATCTCTTGTGGCCGCAGTCCAGTAGGTGCCTGTGACTCCAGTGTTGTTCTGCTGCTGTGGCACTGGCTCCCAGTGCAGGAACTGCATTTGCTGCTTTTTTTCGGTCGCACGGACGGTGTGGGAGGCCCATGGTTTGGGCCCAGGGACTGTGGGCACAGAGCAGGGCAGCTCCCGTGAGCGCATCCCACTGACTCTGGTACAAATCTCATGGCTTGTTAAACGTTGCTGGAGTTTTAATGTCCCTTGAATGAGCGAAGGAACATTTATGTGCTCTGCCAACTCTTTTGAAGGGGTGGTAACTTATTATTTGCAATTAATAAGTTGTGGAATTAATCACAAATAGAGAGCAATAGCATCTTAAGCCCCCCCAGCTCTTTACCAAATGCAGGTTCCTACTGCCTGATTAAGGACTTAAGGATAATTTCTTTCAGGAAGTGGCAGAGACAAAAGCAGCAAAATATTCCCAACCTCTCAAATTTTTCAGATAGATGCGATCATTCAGATGTATCTGTGAAATGTAAATATTAACCAATTCATATTTTAATTATGGCCAAGTAATGGGAGTTTTCAAGTTGAATTTTCTAGATAAAGGTTATATCACAGGACTAACTAAATCATCCATAAAGCAAGCAGGCATTTTTGATTGAGATTAAAGCAAAAAATGGTTTACAGAAGGTAACCTCAGTGTGTTGGTGCATAGTAACAAGGAATCCTGTCTGAGATGTTGTGTGTTGCTCTTCTGGACTATCAGAATTGTAAGGTTTCCCTTTTTCTTTCAACCAGCTGTTTTGACGTTAGCAGCTGTGGGCGGTACTGAATTGCTAATGTAATTAATTTGAATGTCTCGTTAGCCAGCTATGTATTTCTGGGTAGTTGGGCAATGCACGCGAGACGTCTGCGTTGCGAAGTGCAGTGCCTCACGCTGTGGAGAGCCCACGAGCAGCAAATCTCCTTTCTGTGGGCTCAGGGGGAGCTCTGGCTACTTCTGTGCTCTGCTCAGCGCCTGTGACGATGGCAGGGAGTGGATAAAAGCAGAGAGAACCCTGTGATTCAGGGCACTGCAGCCTTTGCACTGTGTGAAGAGCAGTGCAGGTCCGTGTGGCAATGAGTGTCCTCTCCAGTACCTTGGAATGGGGGAATATTCAGGGCTGCATCACTGTCTGGTAGGGATTGTGTGTTTTGTGCCGGAGATGCTACAAAACTGGTGGTGGTGTCTGATAGATCTCATGCCGTGGTGACTAACTGCTCCGCGAGCTTTCGGAAGAACGTTCCCAGAGGTTAGCAAGTCCAGGCCATTCCTGCCGCCCGCTCAAGAGAACAGTGTCCTGGGCTGCTTCAAAGCTGTGATATTCAGGAACCAGGAGCTCGAGGCGTACAGGTCGGAGGACTATGACAAATTCCTAGGGAGTCACTGGGGCTTGCGGGGAACTGAGTGAGTTATGGGGAAGACAGAAGGAACCCTTTCCACATGGTGGCTGTTGAGTTGCTCCAAAGGAGCAGTCGAGCCAGCTGCCAGGCAGCCAGTTCACCAAATAACCGCACGAAACACCCCACTTCACCTAGTGGCAGTGCTGAGGTAAGCGCGATGCCCCAGGGCGGCTTTTCTGGCACCTGGAGAGCGTGCGTGTCTTGGTTTCTCAGCTCCTCCTGGCCTCGGCTTCCTCGCGGCGCAGCGCGGTAACGCCGCCCGCCCGTGGCTCGGCCGCGTGGCTCCGGAGCAAGCGCTCACATCTGAGCTGCCATTTTGGTGCTGAGGGAGCAGGTGAAATTTAGCCTTGGCTTCTTTTGTTCTTTTTGACCCCCCACGGTTTGTTCATTCTCTCTTTCTCTTCCCCAGAACTCTGTTTAGGTGCTTTTCCTCTCGTCATGGTATATATTAGATTACAGTGCTTGGGGGTTATTTTCCTGGAGTGTTTGGAGAGATAAAGTGGAGGAAAGATGGATGGTGGAAAGGCTAGAGAATGAAAACAAAATATTCTGGCTTAAGTAATAGATTGACACAGAAAATAATTGGAAACATCAACTTAAATTCAGCAATTTCGCAGTCATTAACCTGAAAGCAGTGAGATCTGGGAAACAGCACACAGATGGGCTGTGTTCTGATTAACAACAACAGCAAAAATGCAAACCCGGCTTAGATTTACATATACCATTAATAAATGAAAAATATTTTTCATCTAAGACTTTTGTTTAAAATTTTGCTGGCCCTCGGAGCATCTATTACATGTATGCTATTAAATAATCCTTTGTGAAAACTTAGAGAATGTTATAATTAATGTACATATCGGTCTCTGTATTTATTTTTGTATTTTTTAAAGAAATGATGTCAGAAAAAAAACAAGTGTCATCTAATGCATTTATTCTTTTGTCTCCCCTGTAAATATTTGAATATCACGCTATCTGTCAGGAGCGGAGAGCGCATATGGAGTAGGTGCTCGTTTCCCAGGAAGTCTGTCTTTGTCATGGGTACTGCCAGTTCCCACAATCCTAGCATTCCCAGGGCATCAGTCAGTGTCTACAAGGAACAATTTTCAAATATTAAGGCATGTGAAAAGACATACAGGCCAAAACTCAGAGCTCTCTGGGGACCATGACCTCTTAAATGGAATATATTCTGACATTTTCACAGGCTACATGAAAGAATTCCAACGGGGTCGTTCCATTTGGTAAACTTCTAAACAAACAGTCTGTCATTTTAGCTTGATTTATAGATTTTTTTTTTAATTATCTGCTTATTGTGAAGAGATTAAGATTTGAGACATGACCTGTCATTGACTCAATTTAGGGCATCTGGTATATATGACAAAATCCTATGTTAGAGTATTTGACGTTTAAGTAATTACAGAAGATGTGGGAAGTATGTTTTCCTTTAAATCTCTTGCTCAATGTGTCTTACGCTGACTTCTTTTCCTGAAAGTGTTTGGTGTTTGTTGACTACTAAATGAATAGCTGGAAATGAATGTTGAGTTAATTTCTAATTAGACGCAGTTCCTTTTTTTTTTTTTTTTTTTTTTTAATGATCGAACATTGTTAGGAATTTGATGGTGATCATTACTTGAATCATTTGTTTGTTAACAGTGCTGAAGAATATATGCAGAAGTCTTACAGGAATTCTGTAGTCATAGTTCAGTACACAATGCTATTTGAAAAAATTATCTAATATTTCATTTGACTTACTAAAAAACAAATAAAAACAAATATATGAAAAAATATATGAAGATGAGACTCAAAAGTTATTGATTTTACGTATTTATTTTAAATACATGCATAAAATGTTATGGGCTGAGATTTGTTCCCAGTTGTTTGACAGATGCCTTGCGTGTTTGAAGCAAAGAACTTATGTACTGTTAAATGTACAACTGTGTTAAGAAAAGATATGCATATATCTAGAGAGTACAAAAAGAATAGCGTAAAAAATAATTATATGAAAAGAATATCTAATAACAAGTGGGAATTTTGAAAAAAATGTATTTAAACAGTTTAATATGCTTACTATTCAGGGTGGTAATAGTATAAACTGTAAGTAGGACTATTTAAATGAATAGTTTAGTTTGTGTACTCAGAGCACTGTTTTCCTGTACCCATCAAGGAATCATTACTCAGTAATGAAGAACTGATTTAATCTAACAGTATGAAGGATCACGGTGTTCATCAAGATGCGGTAAAGCCAAGATGAAATAAACATTCAGTAATAAAGTTTTCTTTTCCTCCAAATTTGCTGGTAGTGAAATAGATTTTTTTTTCTTTAGAAATTAAATTCATCTTCATTTTTTTAATGTAATTGTGGAGGAATAAACTCTATATGATGTGACAGATTGGAATAAACACTGTTAGAGCGATTGTTGCTTAGTCATTTCATGGTTAAGGAGGTGGTAAAATTGTTCGGTTGTTGGCGACTTCGTTCCGCACGTCGCTGGTACTTGGAGAGGTAGGGGGTGTTCAGAGCTGCAGACAGGATGGCATCGTTGGGAGCACGGGATTGCTGTTGTTTCCTGCATGTTGCGATTCTGGAAAGTCTCTGCGAGGCACTTCCCCTTCTAAACAATGTTGTTTTTTCTGTAGGCTGAAAGTTGGCAGAACATTGTCAAGCCTGTGTTGGAGGAGGAGAAGAGAAACATTGATTTCCTTAGATTAAGAGCCGGTGAAAAAAACTTTAGCAATATGTTATTATTAAAAGATATGTCACAGAATTTTGGCTTATGTAACAGGCATTGTGTTCCATTCAGAAAGTTCTTTTTTCTCCATTTCAGCCATTTGCATGCACTATAAGTAATATAAATGAACAGCAAATAAAATGAGGGGTACTCATGTTGAAGATGAGTTACACAACTGATTTATTTTATAGCAAGACCAAGAGGTTGTTGTGGATCTTTTACATCAGTTGGCACCATAGTTATTTAAAAAATCTGGTTTTGAAACTGATGCTATATTTGTTTGAACCTCTAATTTTCTTTAGCTGAAAAGATGGTTATTTTATGCTATTGAATAAAAACTGCTGTTTCAGCCAAGGTTTTGTTTCTCGCTCGTTATAGGTGTCTGCGATTCTTAGTTGATCTCATTATAAAAATAGCTCTTTGAAAACAGGTACGTGTTCAATTTGGAGAGTATGTCCCAAATATTTACTCTGGAAATGAGTAGTTCTCTTTCCTTTATTACAAAATATTCTGTATTTAAATACATGGTCAGCAGAGGAAAGCCAAGATAAAAATATAACTATTTGGAAAAGCGTTTTGGTTGTTGAAATATCACTATAGGAGAAAATGTGCTTGATACTCACTTAGCTTGTAGCTGTCTTGCTGCTATTTCAGAAATAGTGGGGTGCAACTTTGCGTGATGGTTTAAGCTGTGGCCAGTTTCCTTTCTCCAGAAGTGCAAGGCCTCAGTGTTCCTTTCTTTCCCACTCCTTGTCCTTTCTGGACATCTCTTGTATTTGCCTCTGTGCATGTCCAGTTGCACAATTAGCCAGTACAACTGCTTAATGGCATAAAAATAGCCTGGCGAAAAAAAGGAATACCTTTCTGGTTTGGGTTTTTGGCAGACCAGCAGTTTGCATTGGGTTACCATGAGATTGGGCCAGAGCCAGGACGGAATCATGGGCAAGGGAGGGACACGGATGGAGAGGAAGCGACAGGAGCGTGGAGGGACACGCGCTTTGGGGCAGCGGCAAAGGTGTGGATTTGGCTGCAGTGTGGAGCTGTGCTTCTGCACTGCGAAGAACTGGTTACTGCTTACAGCTTCAGGTGCTCCTCAAGAAGTTACACCACAGGCAGAGGTGAAACAGTATATAGTTCTTGTGTATTTCTTGAGAGTGGTTACTTTTAGAGATGACACTAATGAAATGTAAAAATTTCATGTTAAAAAAAAAAAAAGCCTGTCCATTTGTTGTCATTTAAACATCAAAAAAGGAAGTGACAGGAATATTACAGAGCACTCGCAGTTTCTGGCACAGCTCTCCCACAGACACTTGGTACTGATTCTCATGGAGCCTTTGACTTTTCTGTACCCAGCAGGTTGGATATGCAGTCGAGCTCTGCAGCTCTGCTGCTTGAGCCTTTCTGCTCGAATTAATAGGAAACCTGTATAATTTTAATCAGTTTTTTAAGTGTTCTTTGGTATATAATAGGGCTAGATGACATGGCACTTTTTAAACAAAACTCTAACATTTCTTTTGACAGCTAAGCTATTCAGCAAGTGCTGAACTAAACAACGTAATTACACCCCTTTTTAAATTTTGCTTTGTCCCTAAAATAAGGAGTCAGAAACATCATTTACTGGAGAAGGTTGGATTTTTTGTTTGTTTATTTTATCTGTACTGGTATTTGCAGAGTAGCAGCAAATTATCAAAGTCTCATAATCAGTAATGGAAGTGCTAGTATTATCAGTGTCATTTTAAATAATGACTATCAGAGCTTTTTGGTGACTGGCCTGTGGCTTCAGCCTTTTTTAGGATTTACAGTACTTCACAGATCTTCTGATAATGTCAGGCCTTTCACACCACTAGTGTGGAGTCAGTAGGAATCTTTAAAGCAAACGAGCTGCTGCTGTTTCAGCTGCAACCGAGGTGCTTGAAGAAATGCAGCCTTTTCCCACAGTGTCTGCTGAGTGCGAATGCACCTGCCCTTGGGCAGCGAGCGGCTCCGCTTGCGGCGAGTTCCACGGCTTGACAAGCTGCTGGTTTTAACCCACAAAACAAGGCAGCACAACTGTTTTTCAGCGAATAAGCCTTGATTCTTGTATTCAATGCTAAAAGTTCTCTGAATAATTAGTGTGTCAAAGCCTTCAGGCAGTACCTTGCACTAGCAGGTGCAGAGCATGTGGAGCTCCTGAATGCTGCAGCTCTTCAATCCAAACTGGTGAAACCAGCAGAGGTACCAGTCCCTGCATTGCAGAGAGACAGTGGGTGAAATCCTGTATCCAGGGACTCAAATGTGTTTTGCTGGGATTTCAACAGAGGGGTGGCAGAGTTGTGGTCAGTTAGTACAATCTTTAGTAGTATTTTTTCCCCTCTCTCTGCATCTTTTTTAGCATTTTTCCTATAAGGGATGGCTGTCCAGAAATGTTCCAGCATTGATACCTCCTGTCTAATATGTTCTACCACCGACCATTGGGGGTATGAATCTCTTACGTAAAGGCTTTTTGCCAGTTTAAATTGAGGATGCTGCTCCCCTGGGAAAAATCGGGGAAAGAAATGAGACTGTGCTTATTCATGTCCAATTCTATAAGTTTGTTTGTTTCCAAGAAAGCTCTGTGGCTCATTCGCGTCACGTTACGTAATCTTACTGAAAATAACAGAATGCACGTGTGCTAAAACAGCAGAAAGGCTCCACTTCTGCTGCTTGCCCCTGCTTTGTCTCTGAGCAGCATTCTGTGATGGGCTGCACTGCAGTGATTGAGCGATTCCCTGGGAGTGAGAATGGCAGGAAAGGGCTGGAAATGAGGCAGGCAGGGCGGGGGCAGCCGCCTTCGCCTTGGCTTCGCTGGCACTGGGCGCTCTCCCTCCGCAGCCCGAAACCCAGGGAGCTTCCCCAGGCCCTGGGCCCGTGCGATGGCGGCAGAACCAGCCCCACGGCTCTGCCCTCGGGCACCTTTCAGTGTGGCACTGCGTTAACATCAACAGGCCCTTAGTATGTTTTGAAATACAGTTTGTACTTGTCTGTTACTGAACGGAACTGAAGTATGGGTTTATTTTTCAAGGCAAAAATTTAGGTATTTGTTTGCTTTCCAGAAATAAACCTTTACATCAGCTGGACTGGACCTCCTATATTTATAGTTGCAAAATAGCAGCAGTTTTAAACTAAATATTAAAAATTCTTTCTGTGTTTATACACGTTAATGAAAGTGCTGTCAACAGTCTTAAAATTTGTATTTAGGAATTTAATTCCTAAAATTAAAATTCAATGAAAGTTGCTATCTATGTACATTTTTAACATTTTACACTTAACAAATTGAATTGAAAGATACTTTTAATTTTTCTCAATTTGTAACTTAATTATTAGAGGTTTTTGTTAAACGAGAGACAAATGCAGCTGAACTGCTTCAGGCCCGGTTTTAGCTGTGTCTGACTTGCTTTTGCCTCCTCATCATCATCATGGTGTTTCTCATGCCTGTGCCAGCCATTTATCAGCTCTTTGCATGAAATTCTCTGTGCAGAGAACATACACTGAGGATATAAAAAGAAAAAAGTGGACAAAATCCAAACCATGTTTTTTTACAAGATTAATACGTCTATAGTGCTGCCCAACTACAGTGAGATTACATATTTTATCTCTTTTTCTGTTCTCCGGGTTTACAGTTTAACTTGTATAGCTGGAGCAATGCCTGTTTTCCCTGGTTTTAGTTCTTTCTTCTGAATCCTTTTGGTAGTACTATCAAAATATAGAACACATAGCACATTTGTCCAAGCACATTTTTCTTATGTTGGGCACACAGTGCAGAGCTGCGCTGGGAGGGAGCACGTGAAGTGCATGGAGAACTCGCCCTTTCCGGAGCTTCGGGCTCTCAGGTTTGTTTTGAGGTGAAACCTGGGTGGTTTTGTGAACACAAAGTAGTTCATCTTTTTTTTTTTTCCTTTATATTTGGTAACATTTGGTGTCATTTGAGCGTGAGGTCAAAACCCGCCAGGAGAAGCCGGGATCAACCCGCGCTGGAGCCGCCCCTTCAGCAGCACCCACGTGTTGTTCGGATCATGTCACGAGTCAAACGAATGTACAAATCGCAGGTGCCTTTCAGAAGCCAAAACCAGGTTTTCTGACTGTGAAGAGGAGTTGGAAGACTACCGGCTTTTTTGTATGCTTTTTATTTTGTGGGTTGTGTTTTATGATATAATAAATTGCTAAAATAAAGAAGAGGCTTTAAAAGTAGCAAAAGAGCAAACAAGTTGATAGTGTTTCACTAATACTTACTCTGAAATATTTTTTGTCTTACTGGACAAAATCGCTAATTTTAGGGAGACAAAATCAGTAAGTCCCCAGTGTTGAAAGCTTACCCCAGTTCTTCCACTATAAATGTGGAATTAACATCCTTTATGGAATAGCTTAAAAATGGCAAGAAAAATAACCCTTTCACACAGCAGTTTTTAATCTCTCAAAGCTGCAGGGCAGATCCTGTTCAAAATGGGAAACCCATTTGAGGTAGCAGCGTGGTGTTCGTGCTGAGCATCCCGCTGTCCTGCAGGAGGCTGAACACTGCTCCGAGCTGTGGCAGTGCACGAGCGACTGCCAAGGAGCCGGGCTGCCTTAGAGCCGGGGCAGGGAGCCCGGGAGCCCTTCCCGGGATGCTGGGGGTTCCCTGCCCTGGCAGCCCTGTGCACGGCACGAAGCCGCCTGTGCGGAGAACAGCGCGGCGCCCCGGGAGCCTTCCTCCCCGCCAGGCTGCACCTCTGTAAATCTTGCATTTTCCATACAGTTTGAGCTTGCTGGGAGAGTTTCATCCCACTCCTTAACGGTGTTTTAAAATCTTCACCCCTCTATCCTGGCTGTGCCGTGTTCCTCAGCAGCGCTGCTGCGTCTCGTGCTCAGTAACCGCCTGCGTTGGCAGCGGTGGGAGGTTCATCGGCCTTGAGAAGCTCTTCTGCTATGGGATTTTCTTATGAGTCCTGTGAAAATCACAGCAAAAGCAAAAGTATTGGGACAGAAATAAGAATTGTGATAGTCTATAATTTGTATTTAAGCCAATCACTTCTACAAATGTTGTGTGCAAAAAAAAACCCCAAATACTTAGGAAAGAGTTAAAATAGTTCATTTTAGAAATTTACACAATGCAGGGTCTCTGGGGTACTTGCAAGTGAAGATGTGGGACTGATGGGTGGCTTCCCCAGTGTCCAGCTTTTGGTTTGAAGCCTTGCTCCATAAAACAGGGGCTGGGCAGGCTCCTGCACGTCATTTTGTGAGATTGCCCTGGATAGTTTTGTTTTCTGGTGGCACTTGATGAGTAATGAATGTGCCGGCTGGGCTGCCACGGAGTGTTCCTGCTGCCTGCAGGGTTTGGAGCAGGGGGAAGGGAGAAGGAAGGGAAAAGAGGGAGAGAGAGAGAGTCCTCGGCAGTCGTTTATCTTGGGTATCAGCAAATGCTGCTCCTTCAGCAACTGCTGGATTTATTTTTAACTGCTTGACTCATTCTTTGTCAGATGATTGACCATCGAGCTGCATATTGGAACACGAATGTGCAGAGGAAGCGAGCGGAGCTGGAGGAAAGGGGGAGTGGTGTTGGGGAAGGAGGTGGGATCCGGGAGCTCCGCTGCTGGGCTCGGCGCTGCGGCTGGGCGCGCGGAGCCGTCGCGGCTCGGCCTGCAGAGCGAGGAGGATGGTCCTGCCGAGCGGCAGCGAGCTGCTCCTGCGCTAGGGAGGAGCCGGGCCCGGCGCCGCGGACAGCAGCACGCTGCTTGGTGACAAATTCCTGGGTTTTTTTCCTGTGCTGGATGTTGCCTTTCTGAAGGATTCTCACCATGATTGATAGCTCCAAGAAGCAGCAGCAGGGCTTTTCAGAGATTTTACCTGCAGGAGATGTTAAGCCGCTGAAAGAGAAGGAATGCCTTGATGTGAACAGCCAGAAAAGTCTCAAGGAAGGTCAGTGATTTGCTGGTTGGGGGACAGAAAATGCAGTCCTATGTATATCCAGGTCTCAGGCAGTTGCTATGTGATACTGTATGTCAAGAAGTATTTTGTACGTGGATTAAGTATGGATTTCACTCCTTAATACTTGTTAAAAGCTAAACTTAGAATTTATCTGAGACTATTAAAATAGTTAATAGCTGAATTGTAATTGCAGTGTGAAAGAACATGAGCGATTAAGTACTCGTTTCAGTGCTCAAGCCATGAAGTACTCTGAAATTGTCCTGAAATTGTAAATAATGTGCAAAACACTTTAAAATGACAATGCTAAACATAAATCCCCACAAACCTGTAGTTTTAGATGTGTACTGCTAGCTCATTTGCAACACTGCTGTTCTTTCCTTAGCTACAGTCTCTTCCAGAATTCCTTTCGCCCTCCCCTCTTGCTTAAATTCAGGTTCGATTTCCTAGATACATGCATTTCAAATTACATTTTGTCTCCTTAAATGATTATGCATATGAATAATGTTTGAGAGGTTTGGAGGGGTTTTGAGCGGGCGGATGGTGCTGGCTGATGCTGGCTCTACGGGATCCGTTTGAGGTAGTCCTGGCTGAGCTGTGGCAGAAATACCGCCAAGCCATGGAAGTCGTCTCGTTCCTTCTCCTAGCTGGAAATAACTGGGCTCTGCTAAGGAGGGGCAAGAAGGGACCTGCCGAGGCCGAGTGCCAGCCCTGCAGGCAGCTCTGCTCGTGTCACCTCCCTGCTCTTTGCAGCTCCACGTTCAAACTCCTGCTTTTTAAGCAGGCAAAACCACCCTGTATTTTGCAGTAGAAATTCCTTCTTTCCTTCTACAGCTCTCTGCCCTGGCTTGTACTCCAGGTATTTCAGGTTACCTAGTGATCCAAGGATCTCCTCTGGGTTTTTGTGACAAGACCTCTAATTTTTTCCTCTCTTCATGAGCTGTTGCCTTTCTCAGAATCGAAGTACATATTAGTACTATAAGTACTACTACTTATAAGTACTATATTAGTAAAATATTAGTAACATTTAAAACGCCAGGAAGATACCCCGTATTAATTACTGAATTCAATAACTGACAATTTACTTAAAAAATAGCTTTACTGAACTCTAAGTTAGGGCAAGAGGAAAAGAAAATTGTCCAACATGTTGTTAGCAAGTGATTCCCGTGTCTGGGAAGATGGGAGGAACGAGC
>NW_010581299.1:20894-31915 GCF_000705375.1 Tinamus guttatus
GGAAGGGCCCTGGGGGACGTGCGGGTTGCTGGAAGGGCCCACAGCTGCCCTGGGGCCACGGCCCGGGGGGAGGGCGGTGGGAATCCCCGTCTGGCCGCAGAGAAATTGCGGGGAAACAAGCCCGATTAGCAAAAAGTAGGGGGAGAAAGATACGGAAAAACTGAACCCATTAGATAGTGCAGGTGGGCTAGTAAAAAACCCTGGGAATCATGGTCCTTGGTCTTTTTTTTTTAAATGTCAGTTATGTAGAAAGTGGATTAAAGAATGTGCGTTGCCATAACGGTGGTCTGTCAGAGTAGTGGGAAACCTGCAATTACGGGATATTCTTATAGTCTAAATTCATGGATAGAATAAATTTTAGAATTTTATTTCTTCAGAAAGAAGTATATTCTTTCTAAAGAATTCAGAGTTTAAGTTATTCACTGCGTGAAATATGATAATTGTTTTTCCCAATCGCTACCTTTTCTCCTTTTCCTTTTTTTTTTATTTTAGTACCTCTTTTTGATTTTCAATTTTTTTTCTCAGTGAATATTGCCTATCCTTTCATCTCTTCTAAATCTGGCAGCTTAATAATTGCAATTAAAATAATGAGCGTCTTTGAGAGTATGAATGACTGCATTAGCTTCTTTACTCGCCTTTTCTCTTTGTAAACTGATAAAAAGCCAAGCATTTCCTTTCATGATGCATGTAGAACGAGCTGTTGAGAGCATTGCAGATCTGCTCCATTTCTCTGCAGGCACTGAAACCCAGCCTCACCTCTTCAGTCAGTAGTATCACAAGGTATGCAGTGCATACCTTTTAATTTGTTTGTAGACATTAGTTTAATTCCATGTAAATAAACGGAGAATACTTTTCAAACACTTAGCCAGAACATTATCTTCTGATACAAGCTTGTTGGATAACCTGCTGTTTTCCCATCATGCAAATGGCAATGTGGTGGTTTTCACCACCCGGTTCATCCTTTTCTGTTAGGACATAAAAATATTTATGAATACTAGCAGATAATGGCCCGATCTGCAGAAGTTAGGTATGGAATTCTGCGGGAATCCCGGACAAGGTTCCTGGCTGTCTGTAAAGTTCAGAACACGGCGTAGCCTTCGCTTCCTAATCTGTTAGGCCTGGGTGTGATGAAGTGTGGACATCTGGGGACAGTAAGAGTTTGCTGCTTGAGCAATGAACCTTACGAAAACCGTAAGTGCTTTTTGGCTTAGTGCTGCTCTGTGAGTGAAAAGGCATTGGATGGGAACACAAGTCCTGATGCTGATTTCAGCAAATGACCCTTAGCTGCGTTGCAGGGTCAAGCGGGAAGGATGACTCTGTCCTTGCTTGGGGTAGTGGCTGCGCTGCAGGACGCACGTGGGGAAACCCTCCCAGTGAACCTCCCTCCTTGGGGATGACCCCTCTGATGCTCCTTTAGCTTCTGCCCGTTCTCCAAACACAGGCCTTAATTTTAGCCTTGGGTTTTGTTCAAAATTTCCTTTTATATCAGCAAGGAGCAAACATACTTTTGGGCTCTGAGGTTAGCAATATGTTGATACCTGAGTGGCTCCTTAAGAAATTTCCAAAGCATTGGCTATTAACATGATATTAGTGGCCAAAGCATTTATAAAATTCCAGTGAAAAGCCTTAGATAAAATCAGCACATCATGCATACAGTTAGTAAGACAGTTCATATAAGATCAAAAATGTTAGGGATAAATTTAGGCTTCAGATCAGAACATTTCTAACTGAGTGAAGTTGAGGAAGTCCTGCCTAGTATCCTGCATGGTTTAGATATTAAGATCGCTAAGCTCACACAAGAGTGTGTGATTATGTCGGAAATTCTTGAAGATGCAGAACTAATTTGGTGAAACAAATCAGCATGCTGTCTCCTCGCATGGGAGGCGGTTTTCCACCGTTGCAAAATACGGTTTGTTTGTATTATACTTCAGATATAAATCCAATGTATTAATTAATCCAAGCTGGCGTTGCCTTGCAGGTTAATTGGAAGGAAAGAAAAATAACCAGCAAGAAAATTCCAACCTGAAGCAGAAATTCTTCCCTGGATTTGTACTGCTTTTTTTATTTTACTGAGCTGCGGGCAGCTGAGCACTGGCAGGTGCTAGAAACTGGATACAGGGCAGGAGAAACCGGAGCAGGGGCCAGCTCAGGTGCTTGCCGGGGTTGGGGATCGGCAGCTTGAGCCAGAGCTCCCCTCCTGTCAGTGTTTATATTCCTTAACAGAGGGCCTGGTTTTGCTGGCAGTTACGTTGTTGGTAAGAGGTTTACCCTCCCCGGCCCTCCTGTAGGGGCATCTCACACTTGGGGATCGTGCTAGTATAAAAAAGAAAGTCTTACACTTTGTTCCATGGGGTTTACAAGTGCATTTGTGACCCCTCATCCATGGAGGCTGATCAGGTGTCTTTTTCTGAGACACAAATAACGGAGAAAAATATCAAGGGAAAAAAAGGGTTTTATTTCTGTTTTTTTTTCAGTTAGTAAAGAGTGCCCTGTGAATTCAGAGGGCTGCTTGTGAGATTACTATGTGCTTTACAAGTAAATCCGCGCTTGGTACTACTTTCTTGTTCAATGTTAACACGGTGTATATTGTAATCCCATTATTTTAAAGACAAACAAGTGCTTAAATGCTTTGATCTGAGGCTATGGAGCATCAATTTGGTTTTCCGCACGCTCTGTGGTAAGTTAATTAGCAGTAAAGCGGCTGCTCTTGGGGCCTGAGGAGGCTCCCTGTGCCTGCCACCAGGTTTCCAAACATTTTCACCTGTGCCCGGAGTGGCCGTCCCTGTCCCCATCCCGCGCTGGTCTTGGCAGGGAGCTGGTCCTGGACCTGCCCTTGGCAGAACCTGCTTCCCGCTGCGCCCGTCCCGCAGGGCGGCCGCTCCGGCGCCGGCATTACGAGTTCTGTGGCTCGCGGCTGTAGCCAGGAAACTGGAATTTGTTTTTATGAAATCGCGCCGAGACTGTACTAAGCAGGGAAGTACTTGCAGGTTTAGAAACTGTAATTATTGCTGAGAGACTTAACATATGCAGTTTTACAAAGTACCTGAAATTTAAGGTTTAGTTTATTCAGTCTTTCCAGCCATGACGGTAATGTTTAGGTTTTTTCCCCTCCTCAATTTATAGGTTTAGAAAGAGTTGTAAAAAGTACAGGGCTTTTTTCATTCTCTTTTTTCACATATATTGATTCATCCTAACAGATCCTCAGGTGGGTGATGTGCTTGGAGGCCCCCGTTGCTCTGCGTCGTCTCCCAGCAACGCGGCGCTCCGCAGCAGCAGGATACCATGCACCTTGTCCTGTTTCCAAGTCACTAAAACTCCTCAAGTGGTGATGAAGAACAAATCGGTAGAAGCTTTTTCTTCTACCTTTTTATTTTAGCTGCTAGATTCACACTGAGCTGCCTTTCCCGTTGAGCTTTTCATGATCTGCTCGTGGAGCAGATACGTCGCTCCGGAGGCGGGTGCGTGAGCACTCGCCGCCTGGGGACGCGGCTGGCGCGGGTGTCCCTGCCCTGGCAGCGCCGCGGGGCCAGCGGGCTCTCGCTCTACCCTTGCGCAGGCGTTTGGGAGCTGATAGAGCAGCGTGGTGCTGAAAACAGGCGTCACTGAAAGCCGCCTGGCATGAGTGTGAGCGCAGGGCGCTCTCGCATTTCTTAGATTATTTTGGCTATGTCCTTAGAAGAAAAACTGCATATAAAATAAATGGGAAAATTATATAAAAAGGATTTTTATAAAAACTAGTGAAGGACATTCATGTCTTTTTTCTTTTTTTTTTCAAATGATGCTTTGACAAAAATAAAGATTCTGAAGTTTGAAGCCAGTGTAATGGGTTCATTCAAATTTAAATGGTGTTATATTTCTTTAACAATGAATTATTATTTTTGAGATTATTTAAAATTATTACTTAGAAAAATATTATTATAACCATTGTATCATCATTTCCAAGCTGGTGCTTAGTACAATTCTTTTTCATGCATTTGTCTTAAAATGCTGTCCAGCTTACTCGGAGCTGCTTCCAGAGCTTCCCGGGAGCTCAGCGTTTCCATAGCTCCTGCTGGACGCGCTGCGATGGGCACGGCTGAGGTGCCCGTCCTGCTGCTTCCCTCCTGCTGGGGCGCTGGGAGGCCTCAGGGTCGGCCTCGGTTTCCTAACAAGCATCAGCTGAAGAATGTAACCCTGTCTGCCTTACCAGTACAGCAGAGCACCATGAATGTTCGCGAGTCAGGGAGAGCAAGTCACAGTGCAGGAGAACATAGCACTGCTGTCTCTGGAAGGTCAAATCGGTGTGAATTGCGAAAAGACAAGTGTGAAAAGGCCAAGCAGAGGGTGCTCAGTGGTGAGCAAGGGGACGCTCGAAACTGAGTAGCTGCTGTTGGATTTCTGCAGCACAGTAATCGTCACCGTGCGAGCTGCGAGGTTGCTTCTGCCGCAGCCCTCGTGCTGCAGTCTGGTGTCTTCCCCTGCCACCAGTACCATGTCCTCTGCTGCCTTACTGCAACCCTGTTGTTTGGACATTTGTATTAATACTATACAGTCATGGTGCTGTAATTATCAAGACATAATTATAAGTGCTTCAGATTGAAGATTATATCTTACGTTATAGGTGATGGACAAGTTCATCTTCTGCAGCAAGACTTCAGTGCCACTGGTACTGCTGTTGTTGGTGTTGCCGTGTGCCCCAGGCTCGATACATCCGAGACTTCGAGTGAATAAAAGCAGTTTTAAAGCTGGCAAAAAGAAAATGAGGCTTTTTGTGTAACAGCTTTTAATTTAAAGGCAAGGAGGTTGTTTTGGGCACTGTCTGTTTCCATGGCAGCCAGCCCTGCTCTGGCAGCCGCCTGCTGCTCCTGTGCATTTCCAAGGGAGTGTGCAGGAATGTGGGACATGGCATTTTCCCATATTGTTGAATTTTGAAGGACTTACACAGCTAATAGCCACTGAGTTTTTACTTTGGAAGAAATAATGAGATGATTGCATACAGAACAAAAAAAATGCTTTTGATATATTCTTTTTCTTATTGCTGCTGTCTAGAAGATTTGTGTGCTGCCACATGAGCCCCTTCTCAGTGATGTAGTGTCTGTAACTTCAACATAATTTTACAGGTCAGCAACTGTCTTAATGCCATGTTTTATAGGTAAAAATGAAATGTAACTGATGTTAATGGGACGTATAAGTAATTGCGTAAGATGCGGAATTATTAGTGTTAGAATGACTGCACACAGTGCGAGTTCTGGCCTTGGTCAAGGCAAGAGGCAGCGGTGAAAGCTTGTCACTCAGGAGATAACGTTGTTCCTGTGGGACAACTGGCATTTATTTTTGGCCTCTACATTCCAATGCTTATGATTATGTAGTCCTACTTTGAGGCACCTTTTCCATGGGATGCAACTTACAGATTTGTAACAGAGCGAAGGCTAAAAAAACACTTGTTTGATAATTACCGTTCGCTTGAAGTGATTTGTAATACGTTTAATTCTCACTGCAGCATTCACACCAAGCAAACCGAGCGGTTTGCCTTAAGTTTTTTACCCTTAGGGTCTTGTGTAAGATGTGATGTGTACATTAAGTGCCTCTTTGCTTATGCTCTGCGGAGCAACCGGGTACTTGGGCAGGGCGCTGAGGAGCCACTTGCGTCGGTGGCTTCTAAACCTCTGCGCCCAGCTGGGCTCGTGTCAAACACGGGGCCTCAAGCAGCACTCCCGTGTGGCAGCAGCACCCACGGGCTGCATGTGACTTACTGCCATATCGAAAAATGTTGCCAGATAATCAGGTGGCTACGTGCACTGGTGGACAGATAACGTCCGCTCTTCATACTGCCTGCCTTCCTTCCTTCCTGGAGATTGCCTGGTTTGCTGGACGGAGGAGAAGCTCTAACAGGGAGGACACCAGCCTCTGTCCATGATTTTTAGGTGTTGAAAAGTCTGAATTGCTACCGGCAAGTCAGCAGATTTGTACTGACTTTTGCTAGTCAAATAATTTGGTCTTGTTATTATGAGGAAGGATTATGATCTGAGATTTGTCAAAAATATTAAGTAACCCAAGTTATATTGAAAGATGCAAAGAACTGACTTTTCAAGTTTATTTTTTTAATTGATGATTCGATTGACTGACGAAACTATCTGTGGGAAGAGTAGAGACTCGTGGCCTGGTTAAAGTGTTAGTGCTAAACTGGCAGTGACAGGGAGACACCCGCTCGTCCTGAGGGGAGCCGGGCCCCGCCCGAGGTGCTGCCGCCTCAGGGAGCGCAGCAAAGCGACCGCCTCCTCTGCTCACAACCACATCTTCTTAGTGATGTGTTCACGTTTTTAACTCTTTGTCTTGGGCCTTTAATTTGAAGAACAGCTTCTGTAGTTCTAAATGCTTCATTCTGGAGATGCAGGAAGGAGAGGTCCGGTGCCAGAATTAATGCAGATAAAACCCATCTGCCCGAGCGCGGGCGCAGGACAGCGGCGCCGCGGGTTGCCGTGCCCTGTGTCCTCTGAATCCCCCCTTCCCAGGCTCTGCGCTCTTGTCTTTGAATCAGGGGACAAAAGAAAGCGAGAAATCAGTCAGTACAGTGTAATGAATTTGGCTAATGCCTTGGTCATTTTTGCATTGTTTGGAAGCTTTGCCTTCTCATCTCATACTCCTTAAATTAACCAGTACAGATATTTCCTCCTCTCTTTGTTATTGACTCTTCCAGGAATCTCTCGGTGTGTAGATTTCTCTACCTGTATCTAACAAGATAACTCAGTGTTTTATACTGAACCCACCTGCACTCTGCTCTCTGGGCAGTTTCTCACTCAGTTAAGTCAGCTTTTCTTAGCCAAAACTGCAAAGCTCTGCTCCATTCTCATGTCTCATTCTTGTCTTTGGAGATAATTTCATCACATTTTCCTTATTGGAAACTTGGGAGTTGGTTTCCATGGCTCCCACTTTGTGTCTTTCTGGTGATTCTTTCAGCTGCTTTTTGTGGGTCCATTTTCCTTTTTTGTTTTTCTCAGACCTCATCCCTAGTTTTCTCTATTTATGCCTTCCTCCCGGCCCCTTTTTTTTACATCTTTTTTCCTTTGTTTAGGTTCCACCCCTTAGTTTGGGACTCAGGCTCTCTGACAACTCGTAATGCCTTCCACTATGACCCTCTAAAGCTCATTGCTGTGTACTGAGACCAAGCTGAATATCCTTCTCACCTTGACTTTCCAGCCCATGCCCAAATGTTGCATCTCTTCCTTAGGAACATCTCTGCTTTTATATATATATATATATATATACTTTCCTTTTTTTTTTTTTCACTTTTTGTCTATGTAGGGCTTCAAGCATTTTAGGTCCTTATGTTCCTTGTAGAGGTATAAATTTTAGTGTTTTTTTCTGTCTCGTTTGCTCTGGATGTTTTCAGCTTTTAAAATTATTTATTGATTTTGTTTTTAATTCACAATGACTTACTATTTAGAATTTGTTTTCTTTAGTCGCCTTTCTAAGTGCCCAGCATTCGAACAAAAGAATATGGCCCTGAACTTTTTTTTTTCCTTCCTTTTCTTAATGTTGGATTTGATAGTAAAAACAAACATTTGGTTTTCATCCAACTTTGTTTCTCTTCCTCTCTTGCTCTGGTGTGTGAGTCATCTGCTCTTGTGTATTCCCCCTAGTGCTTCCCGCCTAGTCTGCTACTGGCTGGCCTTTCTTTACCATTTAGATATAAGGGCCTGATCTTTATCTACTGAATGAGTAACTGGATATTCTGCATTGTTTAAAAAATGAATTACTTGCTGTCATCTGTGCGGTCCTCCCACGGGTTTTGCTGCTTGTCCTGAAATAAATGGGACTTAAATCCTCCCTAAATTGCTTTCTGATGCCTGGTGTTGATTAATAGATGGCTGGTAGGCCAGTGGTGTTATGGCAGACAATAAATCTGTATGTTTGCTTTTTTAAAAAAACGCAAGCTTCTCCCCTGTGCGCAGGTTGCTCACGTGCTCGTGCTTTCCTGCCGCTTTCCCCAGCCCTCTGCCATGTGTTACCATGTAGGACTGCAGGGTTTAAGGTACCGGTTGGTTTTAACACTTTCTGCAAAACTTAAGCCAAATACCTGACTGAAAACATGAATGATGGATTTGGTACCTTCCTGAAGTGTGTATCAGGCCCTCCCATCATTTACAGTTGGGAAACTCAAGACTCCCTACGTGCCTGTCGCTTTTCAGTGAACCCGTGTTTGGCTGGAGAGGTTTTCCCTGTTCCTGCCCGCTCCCGGGGCCGCTCGTGTTGTCACCACAGCAGGACATCGCGCAGGGCAAGAGCCCCGTGCACAGGGCTCCGGCACGTCAGCACATGCTGTGACTGCGAACTGGGTGCTCACAGGAAGCCTTAGAGATGTCTACCCTAAAATAAAGCATCTTTGTGTGTTTTATGTGACGTATGAGAGGTTTGTTAAGGCAGTGACTGTTAACAGAGCTATTCACTGCAAATGGCATCCCCCAAATGGTTACAAAATTGTTAAGGTTGTGGTTTAAGATGCCTCCTCTTTCCATACACTAAAGATCAATTCTCCCTTGTTGCTTTTCTACAAACTGACTAGTTTCAGCGTCCCCTCGTTTTGTGTGCTTTTTCCTTGCAGATGCTAATTCCACACTCCGGTGCTGACCAGAGTCTGCAGGCTGTCCTTGGTGTAGGGATCTCCTAGTGTTGGCAGTAGCATACTGTGAAACATGTAGCTTGGAGAGTAGCTCCTCCTTGCGCCGCGATTCGCGATGGATTATTTCGTGTGTCACCTTTCCTGATGAGGTGCAGTCTTTCAACATACCGTGATGTCTTCAATTCTTTAAAACAGTAAAAAGTCAAAAAACCCAACTGTAGTAGAAATACTCTTGCCCTAAAAGACTAAAATTGTCTGCTTAAGAAAAGAGGGGAGGGAACCTATAGTTAAAGAATCACTTGGCTTTCCTAGAGTTTAAATATACAAGGTAAAAAGTTATCCTATCCCGTTGATAAATCTTGGCTATTTAAACTGCCAGTTAAAGTGTTTTCTTAAAAATACTATAAAATTATTCTTCCTGCACGGAGATTTTGCACATCAAAGTGCAGAAATGGGTTTGTTAGTAAAACTGCTGGTAAAAAGCATATTAGCAATCACAGATGCCACCTGCCACCAAGGCGCTCGTTTTCTCAGCAGATGCCTCCCCCGCGCATGCCCATGGTGGCGGTGGCCGCATCCCTGCGCCGTGTGGCCAGGGATCCCCTGCGCCAGCCCCGGGCCTGAGGCACAGCCTCGCGCCTGCAGCGCGTGCCCAGCGGGCACATCAGCGGGACCCCGTTCTGCAGGGATGAGCCTTCAATCCCATGCTGATCTCCAGTGATTTGTATCAACTCGGTGGGTTTTGAGTTGGATTTCCAGTTTGCGCACTGGAAATGCAAAGTCATCCACACATAATCCCTGATCTTTGGGCAGACTCGGCCGAGCAGGCTCCTAAAGCCTGTGGGTTTGTGCAGAAAAGCAGGAGGCGATGCCCTGGGCTCAGGGGAACACGCGGCGGAGGAGGCTTCGCAGCAGCGCTGTGGGCTGCAGGTTGCATCTCCAAACTCGCCTGGAGCAACATGAGCACTGAAACCCAGCCATGCAAATCTCCACACTTCTACGAAATATTTCTGCAGTTACATTTATTTCTGCAGTTACATTTCAGGTCTTTTAGCATCATTTAAAAATTATCATAACTCAAAAGAAAAAAAATACTTAAAGCAAATATTTTTGAGCTTCTACAGGAACTGAAAAAGTTCTGAATAATTTTACATCACTTTACATTTAACAGATTTTCCTTTTACCTTCTCTCATCTCTCTCCTTAGTAATTCTTGTGTGGTATAGCAATATTGTAACCCAAAACTGAACTGCCAGGGAGCATTTCTTAAATGCTTGTCTGTAAATTTTCGGTGCTTTTAGGGAGTAAGAAAATAACACCCTCGTTTTCAAGGTTTGCCTCGCTCGGCCCAGTCTTAGTGCCTCAGCCAAAGGAGTTTCCTTCGTGTGCTCCAGGCAGGAAACAGGCCCATTCCTTGAAAATTAGAAAACAAAGACCTTTGCTTGGGCTAGTTTTTCAGAGGTTGCCTTCGGTTTGATGTTCTGCAGAAAGCGTTCGCGTGTTTGCTTCCTTGTGAACCACCACGGAACAGCGTGTGGGAACAGCCGGCAGGGGAGAATCTGGGGACGCAAGGACTACGTATTTTGAGTACCCTTTCCTTGACCAAGCTGTGCTTCAGAGCAGGAGGTGACATTTCCCATTAGGGTAACAGCTTTGTAAGATGGCCAAGGAATAACGATGTACAATGGAAAACTGGTAGAGGAGCCGGGAGGGAGGGAGCGCGGGAGAAGGGCAGAGCTGCTTCCCTGCAGGCTGGGTGTTCGTGGGTGGGTGGGTTGGCTTCGATGGGGAGGAATTACAACAAAAAGCCTCAATCTTTGAGATGGTGCCAGAGCGAGGGCTCAAAGGGCAGTGCTGGGGCAGCATCTGCAACTCAGGCACGGGGCACGATGAAGCATTTTAGTGGTCCAAGTCGCAGAAGTGCAGAGTTTTTGGGGGTGACTGGGCGCATGAGCGAGGAGGGGCAGAGGGGAGTGACGCGGGTGCTCGTGCCCGGGGAAGGGCCCGTTTGCACCAGCCTCTCTGTGTTACCGATGAGCAGCTCTGCTGGTTATAGAGCTAAAAACAGCTGGTGTCAGCCCCAAATCTCATTGCATGCTACTACCTTTTGCTACCATATATATGTGTATGTATAATATTAAATATATATTATTATAATAATTATATGACATATGTTGTGATAAATGGGGCTGAGTCTAGCTGGAGGCCTGTGGCCAGTGGTATCCCACAAGGGTCAGTACTGGGCCCAGTGCTCTTCAACTTGTTCATCAATGACTTGGACGAGGACACAGAGCGCACCCTGACGAGTTTGCAGATGACACCAAGCTGGGAGGAGTGGCCAACACTCCCGAGGGCTGCGCTGCCATTCAGGGGGACCTGGACAGGATGGAGAGTTGGGCAGAGAGGAACCTCATGAGGTTCAA
>NW_010581299.1:41015-66605 GCF_000705375.1 Tinamus guttatus
CTAGAGGTCCCTTCCAACCTTAAGCATTCTATGATTCTATGAAATGACATTTTGATTCAAAGACCATTTAGTTTTTAATTCTGTTACTGCTATGACTAGAATAAGCCTTCATAACTTGATAGCAGCAGGGTGGACTGGGTTGGAACGCAGCCCCTTTTAAAGCAGCTGTCCCTCGGAACAGCCCCGCCAGCTGTTACGCAAATCACAGTGGAGTGGGGGTATCCCAGGCTTTGCAGAGGGAGCACTTGGAAAGGTGCTGGCACCCCTCAAAGCGGACACAGGACGGGCATGTGTACAACATACCCAGCACCGCCTAGGCATGGCACACTAGGTCTTGCCATTGAGTGCAGTATCACCTGCTTTTCCCCTGGATAGCTGAGCTATATAGGTAGTTACTTGCTAATATATAAATAGTTTTTACTGTATATGCAACTGACTCTGTTTCAACAAAATAATTTAAAAAAAAAACCTAAATCCCAGACATATTACAGATCCTCCCTGCCTTTAAGAAAGGAGGGGAAAAGTCTGATCCACAAAGCAAGTTGTGTCCCAGGGATAAAGCGAAAATTGCCGGAGCTGGACAGAGGTAGACCTCAGAAAAGATTCTTCTGGTAGGAAACACCGTAAAGGAAAAGCAGCAACAAAAGCACAGTTCAGATCAGGCCGAGGCAAATGGGGTACATCACTTTGTCAGTCGTTGACTGCAGGAGAAACAGCAAAACGGTCAACGAAAACAGCAAAGTGGAAATCACCATAACTGCAGTGTGAGCGAGTGGTGGGGCCAAGCGCCTGCCGCTTGGAAACTCCCACCCGGAAACAGAAAAGCGGCAGCACAGGAGACTGCGGGATGCACACAAGGGGTTCCGGACAACCTGACCCCGAGCGGCACCACCTTACTGAGGAACAGCGGAGCGCATCAGTCTAATTAATTGCAATTAAATTATTAAAATTATTAACAGTTAAATAATAATTAAAAACCTGAAAACATTGCTTAAGTACAAGTAAATGTCCCAATTACAATCCAAGGTTTTGAAACATTCTGAAGAGAAAGGATATTGAAGGAGGAGAGGGTGAGGGAATGTTGTTTAGATAACTTAATTGCTTTCTTAAGCAGTGGAAATGCAACTGGTCTCAGTCGTGATCATGAGCGAAAACGAGAAGGTGGAGACTAGCAGAGTTCCAGTTACTGCTGCTGAGAGAAGCAACTTTGGCCTAGCCCATTCCTCTAAGTCGGCTTAATTGGCTTGACGAGAAGGTGTTTGCTTTCCCTTACATCAGGAGCAAAGGTACTTGGACAGCTGACAGTTACAGAGAATTTTTTAATCATAGAGGTTTCTGAACCTTTTTTTTAATGATTTTTTTTTTTTGTGAATGTAAAATGACTGTAAGTTGTTGTATTTTTCCACATGATTTTGTGAATCCTCAGGTGCTGGATGTTCTTAATATTTCTTTTTCCCCTTTTTTTTTTAATACTAGTACCCATCTTTAACCTCTCCAGTTCCCGAATTCCTCAAAACTCCACCTACGATCGAGCAGCACGTTCCACGGTCCACGACTGCAAGCACCCTAACTACAAATACCATCTCTGCGGCAAAACCCGGGCCAACGTTAGTAAAGGTAGGTGCCATAACAGCAACTCAAGACTGTTCTAAATCCTTTTCAATGCTCTGTTTAATGAAAAAATACATGAACAGCATTACAGTGTTTATAGCCAAGTAAATACTTTTATTAGTGTTCACATAAACGTACTGAGTGGGTGACTGAAAGCTCTGCCATGCTCTTCAAGATCAGCAGTAATAAGAACCACTCATTATTTTAAGAGCTGCATATAGTATATTTGACATGTTTTTAACCTGAAATATGCATTACATTAGTACTGAAGTTTAAAAAATGCACAGAGAAATAAGGGTATTTGTAGTACTGAGTTGGTATTTTCTATTGATAAAACTCAGTTTTTCTAATCTAGTTCTGTGTAGGGAATAACTTAATAGCAGAGATAAGTCTGTTCATAATCCACCTCTAACCAGCAGTTAAACAGCATTGCTTCTCTTTTACAGCTGTTTCTGGGTTCATTTACTCTATAATGGGAAAACACACACACACACACCTGCCTACGGTGAGGGAAGTTAAGTACGGGCTGTACGGGCTCCTTGTATTTGAAGCCCTCTCATAGCTCTTGTTGGCCAGCACCTGCAGGCCGTTTCTGATACACGTGTCCGTACGCACTGAAATCCCTGGAACTGTACCAGCTGGCTGGAAAAGGCAATGGCAAGTTGAGATACCCACCAAAACAGGCTGTGTGAGAAATGTACATTTACCAACACACACTTTGATACCTTTAATACCCTCTACACAGCTGCTTTCTTTTTTTTTTCTTTTTTTTTTCACTTAAAATTACCTCAAGGAGGAGAATCTTATTGTATGTGTATGTGTAAAGATGGTGCTGATAGTTTGATAAGAGTACTTCTGTAATTTGCAGGACAAGTCATGACCTTCATCCAGACCAGTAAGTACTTCTGACTGGCAAATGTTGACAGACAGAGTTTAAAGTGCTAGCCTTTACATGTACAAAGTGCTAAGGGGCTTTGAACTTACTTGTTAAAAAAGAATGTCTCTTTGCAGTGACAGGCAGTGACCCGCAGAATCCCTTAGTTTCACTTTTGCCATCTATTAACAAAATACTCACAACTGTGATTTCTGATCACCTGTTCTTGTGCAGAGAGTAGGTGGAATGTGTTAACTTCCCAAGGATTTTGCAGGCCATTTTTTCGAGCAGTGTTGCAGGCACAGCTATATTCAGCGACATTATGTTATATCTTTTCTTCACAATATACTCCTATACATTTCATCTTTTATACTGTTTAACTGCATGTAAATGAGATGTCTGTTACATTTTTTTTCCAACCTTTTCCATCCATAAATAGCAAAGCCACCCGAAGAATCCAAATGATAAACATCGGAGCAAGAAATGCAAAGAGCCCAAGCCACGGGTGAAAAAACTGAAGTATCATCAATATATTCCACCTGATCAGAAAGGTGAGAAGAATGAACCACAGATGGACTCCAACTATGCTCGTTTGCTACAGCAACAGCAGCTGTTCTTGCAGCTACAGATCCTGAGCCAACAGCAACAACACTACAACTATCAGACAATTCTGCCTGCACCACTGAAGTATGTAAGGCTTTGCTTAAGCTTTCTTGGAAAGTGTCCTTTAAGAATAGTATCTGTTAGGTGCACAAGCTCTGTGCTTTAGAAATACATGTGTTTCTCCCATACCATGAGAGCTGGAATCCATGAAAATGTAAATGGCAATGTGCATCACTGTGGTATTATTTACATCATTTAACTACAGGAGGGGGTGAGGTTCTGCGCTTTTTGAAAGACTCCTAAAGCCTGATACAAGATTATAACTGGAGCTAGTTATTTTTAATTGGACGTGACAGTTGAACCTCCCACCTGCCAGATGCATTTTTTTTCAACTAGATGTATGTTTAAAACAAAGATTCATGCAAGAGCTGTAAAGTTTTGACACTGTTTTCACAGAAATATGATACAGACAGGCAGAGCAGAATAGGAACCTAAAGACGCTCACTTTCACGAAAAGACATACTGTTTTGGTGGGTTTTTGGTTTGTTTTGTTTTTATATTAGTTTCACAGACTGCATTTTTTCATATTTCAAAGGGGAAGAAACTGTCATTTTAAACTAGGTAAAATTTGTATATTATTTTTATTGTCCTACATCTCTAACATATGAGCACCTTATCAGTACTGCTCCTTAGTGCTTTTAAAAGAGAACTGTACTTTCAGATGTGTAGATACAAGCGTTCAGAGAAGTAAACCTTTGAAGAATTAACAGCAGCCTGTAGTAGACTGAGAAGTTGACTCTTGTCTGCAGAGTTTCATGCTCAACACCTGAAACCATCCTCCTTTTTCTAGAAGTACTCGGTGTTGCATGCCATAGTTAGACAATCCCAAATTCAGCAGCTTTTTAACAGGATTTTTAAACTGAGTTTTCTAAACTAAGTTATTCTTCTTCGGCAAAGGATGCTAGAAAAGTAAAAGACACCATCTGTGCTTATATTTATAATTACCATGTATGCTAACATTTGGACTGGAGATGCTTCTGCATGCTTACCCACGCTTCTTATGTTCCATTTACTGACATTTCAGAAATGTTTTTGCCTAAATCAAGTGAACAAAGAAGAGAGCTGTTTTATGGTACCTACTGTCAATGGTGGCTATTTTTTGTTTGTTTTTAATCTTTTGTGATTATTTTGAGATCCTTATATGAAATACTTAGTATCTCCAGAGTAAACTGTCTTCAGATTAGTCCTTACTCAAATGGACTAGCACAGTGGGCATATGTATAGGGTAGATGCAGAGAGTTCAATATTGTGGTTTTTTTTAACCAGTGAAACAGAAAGGTGTAACAGAAGAGTAAATAAAATATCAACATAGCATTCTCCTCATGTTCTTTTCCTCTATCCTGTTAAACTGAAAATATTTAATGCTGTTTTATGTTAAATATTATGTATTTCCCAAAAAATCATTGATTTGTAATAGACACTAGATTCAGAATTGCAGCTGCTTGAATTAAAGCATAATATATTTAGTACTGACGTTTTTATCTTTCTTCACTCAAAGGCCACTGAACGACAAGCAGAGCAGCAATGGGAATACACCACTGAGTACCCTGAACAACAGCACTCCAGCATCAGTCGCCAGCTCCCCCAGACAGAACAGCAACACTCCCAGCAGGAAACCAGGACCACTGCCCTCGAGCCTGGATGACCTGAAGGTAAAAATCAGAAGACTTTGTCCATCGGTTATCGGTTCTGCGCATTATTTGAAAATCAACACCGACTTTTATAGAAATTTCTTAAAATATCAATAACCATGTAAACACTGTTTAAGCTTTAAAAGTATTGCATATGATCCTTTCTTCCCTTAGAAAGAAGTTATCAGGAATTAATCCTGCCAGAAGTCTACTATAAATGAACCTGAAGCAACTTACGGGGTTTAGATTCAGATATTTCCCCCAGCAGCTGAGCCATATGGTAAACTAGAGTGGAGGAGTAGAGACATCTAGTGACCAGCTAATTCCTACCTCCCTGCCTTTTTCAAGGGTGGTTGGGATTGTTGATTGGTTGGTTAGTTGTTCTTTTGTTATTGTTTTCTGTTTGCCTTTTTTTAGTATAAATGTGGCAGGAATAAGAGTTTTCAGAAGATTAGATTCTCAAGACAGTAATGCAGTGTAGTCAGTTAAAGCTGAACACTGATTTTTTTATATAGAACAAGTACGTAATTTAAAGTTCAGTGTTTGAAACCCTAAATACTTGAATTTACAACGATGAAAGACACTTGCTTATCCATTTTGGCATAACTGACTGGTATTCTCACTAATGTGGTAGCAGTAACATAAGCAGTACTTGACGACCAGTTGGTAGCGTTTTTAACACCAACTCCCCCAAATGAGTTCAGATAAGAATTTAGGAATGGATTATTGAAAAATGGAGAAGTTGAGCGTGGCAATCTGTGCAATGCTCTGGAGGACCCAAGTCAACATGCTGGTTGGCAGGGTTGCTAATCAGATAGTCCCTCAGCAGAATGAGGAAAATGGGACAACAAGAACCTAATGAGAAACAAGGGAATTTGTTCCAAATTAGAAGCGTAATCTGGTTGAACTACAGGACTGAAATGAGCAGCATCTCCAGCAAACAGGAAGCTAATTGCCTGGAAGTCACTATTTACAGATACTCATTAGATAGTAGAATCTATGATCATCATTGTAAGGTGGTTATTAAACATGAAATTGCTGTGGATCTTAGAAATGTTTTACCCATTTGGATTTCTCTAAATCTCATTTCCAAATACTTTAAGATTCTATATGGGCAAAAGGATTGAGGTCACTCCACCTTTTAGATGGAGAAGTGTTTGTACCATAAATGTGGTCTCAGCACCATACAATTAGAGACGATGTAGGAATGCCATAGGTGGAAGCTGTTCATTTTGACTTTTTTTTTTTATTGGTATTTTGAAGCATAGAATTAATTCTATACTCATCACTTTTTCACTTTGTCTGCAAGTTCATTGGAAAATCAGTAAAATTTTTCTTTCAGAAATCAGATTATTTGAGTACTTAAACTTCTAATGTTTGTGAAAGTAACCCAGATGACACACAGCTTTCACTGTTCAATCCCTACCCAGTGACAATTTGACAGGTTTATCAAATCATTCAACTGACCTGATAAATTTCTGATCAGAGAGATCTACGCATGAAGGACCTATGGTAGCCGAACAAACCGGTTCATCATGCTAAATGGCATTTATTCAGTGTTTTTAATCTCACTGCTACTGTCTTCTGCAGGGTTGTTTGAGAAGTTTTCAGAGTTTTCAGTCCAGAACTGGAAATACTTTGCCTATTTGAGTAGTCAGCATAAAACCACTACTGCTGTTGTGCAACCACTGAACACTGCTAAGTTTTTGGCTGTTCACCCAGTGAAAATAAACAGCAGGTCAGGAAAATGTGCGCATGAAGATTGCTTGTACTCAGAACCCAGAGGTGTAATGTTTATGAATACGATGATAAATATTTTTTCGTGCTCAAATGTCTTTAAGCAGCATATGTTTATTAAAAAAAAAAAAAGGTATTTCTGTGTGTGTGTGTGTGTTTACTAACATGCTTTTTTTTTTTTTTTTTTTTTTTTTTAATCTCAGGTAGCGGAGCTTAAAATGGAGTTGAAATTAAGGGGATTACCAGTGTCCGGAACAAAAACTGATCTCATTGAGCGTCTGAAACCCTACCAAGATCTTAATAACAACGGAGTCACTACTAGTAGCTCTGTTACAGTAACCACTTCTACTGGGGCCACATGTAGCACTGGGGAAGTGACTGTGGCGTTTCCTGTCACAACACTAACTAAAACAGCGGTTAATACTATGCCCAGCTTTCCTCCAGAAAAAACATCTACTGGACCTAGCACCAAAGCAGTGAATACTGAAAGCATTAGTTCCCCTTTGCCTATATCACCCGCTCCTTCAGAGCAATCTAACCTAAGCACAGATGACACTAGCATGGCAGATACTTTCACAGAAATGATGACCATGATGTCACCATCCCAGTTCTTAAGTACTTCACCGCTAAGGGTGAATATGAACGATGACACGCAGAACCGTAGCAGTGGAAGCATCTCAAGTATGGAGCTTGATGTAGCAGAAAAGGACCGCAAGCTTCAAGAAAAAGAGAAACAGATTGAAGAGCTCAAGAGAAAACTGGAACAAGAGCAAAAACTTGTGGAAGTATTGAAAATGCAACTTGAGGTTGAAAAACGGGGACAGCAGCAATTGTCTCAGACTTCTAGTAACCCAGCTGCTTTGGATCAGAAACAATTCAGTGCTGCTATCAAGGATGAAAAAGCTGTTGCTGACTGCTCTAGCACAAGTCAGTCTGTATCCGTGGCTAGTCAATCTTTAGGACAATCAGTATATACTAGTGGCCAGAATCCAGTTGCCAAAAAGGCAGTTGTTATCAAGCAGGAGATACCCGTGGCCAAAGCCGAAATGCAGAATGCCATTTCTCAGTTTTATGTTAATCCACAGAGACATCCACAAACTGCAGTTGTTGCCCAGCCTCCAGCTTTACTAGCCACCCAGGGAGCCACGCAGCTGCTCCTTCCGCTGTCTATCCAGGGACCGAATTCTACCACTTCAGTGCAGCTACCAGTTGGAAATATAAAGTTGCAGGTATGTTTGTTCATTTACCATCATGTAACAATAGCACAATATTTGCATAATTAAAGACAGGAAGATAAATGTGCTGCTTGAAAAATAACTGCTGAAAATCATGCTTGTTTCTGCTTTAGGCAAAAGAAAAGAAAATACAGCCGTTTTATTCTCTCTTCTGCTCCTTGCTTTCTGCACACGTGTGGGTAGAGGCTTGGAGCTAGTGTGTGCACTGTCACAGCTGGGGTGGTTCATGAGGGGGTACAGTTCTGGTGGGGTGGCCTCGAGGTCCCCAGCATGAGAGCTGCCCCGTAGCACCGTGTAGGCAGGTGTTCAGCTCACTTGTTCCGAAACCTGCTGGAATTCTGGCAGGAAACCAGAAACATCCCACTCTGCTTTTTTACTTGGCCGCTATCACAAAAAGCTCTTTCACCTCAAGCCATCTTTCTTGAGGTTAGACATACGTCTTTCCTGCCAGCAGCCATTAAAAACTATGGACTATTATCTTTTTAAAACACATTCGGGAAGAAAGCCTATCCTATTGCATCATTAGTTTTCTCAGTTTAATCAAACCCAATTCTTTAGTCCTTTCTTACTGGTTATGCTCTGCCTGTCTCTTTTCAGTGTTGTTGACTGGACTCGCCAGTTTGTCTTCATCTTTCTTAGGCTCTGTTGCCAGTATAAACATCACCTTTCAGCTGGGAACTCAGCACCAAGTGGAGTTAAAATATTCTTGTTTCCAGCACACAGTTCATCCTAACACCTCCCAGCATACATGCTATTGCTATTCTGCTTAATCTATACAACAGATTTTTATACTACTTATCTTGCTGTGATACAAATAACACAAATATTTTATCTTCATCCTTCAGGCTCAATCACAAGCTGGAGTACAGACCCCATCACAAATGCCTGCTTCTGTTCCCTCCTCTGGCCTGGGCCAGACAGCACCTCAGATTCATACTCCGCAGTCAAAACCAAATGCCACCACGCAGCATGCACTTGGTCAGACTCAACAAAGCAGGAAGGTTTGTGAATAGCAATAAGATTAATACTGCTTTATAGTCTAATCCTAGGTTGTGCTTTTAGAATCTTTTCTGGTTTGTGTCAAATACAAATGACCAAGTCGCTTAGCATCTCTGTACCACGGTTTTCTGTATGATAAAGCAGACTGGTAAAACCTTCTCTTTTCAGAATTGTAGCCCATTCAGGAACTTTCCTTTTGATCTGTAAGTACAGAACGCTGAAGACCTTTTTTTCTAATCTTAATGGTACTCTTATAGCTCACACTTAACACATTCTTTCCCAAGCTTGGCACAAGTGGTACTCCAGACATTCCAGTCAATTGCTCATATCTGCCACCAGCATGAAATGGAAGATCCTTATACGAAGTTCTGCACGGCTTTACCTTTTCTTTTGTAAAAGTTTCTTTTAGTTTTCCTACTGTCTGTGTTGATCTGATCCTTGTTTATAAAGAAAGCCAAGCGTTCAAGCTTGGATTCGGATGCTGAGGACAGCAGTATCCAGTGAGTTAAAATACCTGGGATGCTCCTCTTTCTGAGGAGTGCAGGGAATGATTTAGAGATAAATCTTCCTTTTCCTTTCTACCATAAATGATCAGCTCTGAAATTTCGTAGCCCAAAACATACAGCTAGAAGTGTTGACCCAGTGATGTTCATATAGTGGCTGATACCAACACATCAGCACCAGTGGTCACAGAGGAAGGGGCTTTCCTTTTTTTGAGCCTTATCTAGGCTGACCACTATTATTAGTAACTTGAAGGTCAATAACAAAATCTGTGTCCCCCATCATTCTCCACATATCAGCTAATAAAGGGGAACACAACTAAATAAGCATCCTCTCTCTGTTCAATTTCTTGGGCATTTAGGTCATCCTACAAAAATCTAACTGGCGTGTATCCAAAAGTGGAGTTCACCCAGATGGTCTTGAACTTGATGAGCTAATCTTACCTCGTTAACGTGACAAATCCCATTTAGAAATTTTCCAGTCATCCGGAAGATGTACTCCTAATAGAAACGTGCAGTTTGCTTTCTTTGCTGTCAAGAACTTCTTTGAAATGACTGCAACGGTTACTCAAGGATGGTCATCTCTAGTCTTCCCTCTTGTTTGGATCAGTTGTCGTGGAGACCATGCCAGGTAGCTCCCTGCAGACTTCCGTCTGCATCTCCTGGAACGTGGAGCCAAGTAGCTGCCTGCCTTTCCGGGCTGTTCTTCTCACACCCCTAGTGCCATCTTTTACACAGGAAACCAGACAGCGTGACTGCACTATTGTTACATTAGAATGTAAAATGCTGTTGTAATGTACAGTCACTTGCATTCTGCATTCGCCTGTCTGCTGTTTGTTTTCATGAGCCTTTAGATAGTTCAGGAGGTAGGTTGAGCAAGTCGCATATTCCTAACTCTTGTTAGGAAAAATGTTGTCCTCTTTGCATGATTTGACTTCTTTCAACAAAACCACAGGATACCCAGGCCAAGGCAGTCCTAGTGCCTGGCCTTCCTTGTTTGTCAGGGAGGAGGCCAAATACCTGCTCCACATGAGACCTTAGATACTTAAACCTGTTCAGCAGCAGTTAAAAATGCCCTCATTCATAGCAAGGGGGTAAGTAGATTGACCCGTTTATTTAGTGGGGTTTTTTGGGGGATGGAGGGTCTTGTCTCAGGCTCATTGTTTCCATTGTAGGCCTTGACCCTGGAGAACCCCTTACTTCTCCCTTGCAGAGACTGCATAGCAAAATGGCTCGGTAAAGATGCCCTTGAAGGTAGCAGCGTCCATGGCCCTCCAGTTGAGAACAGTGCTGAAATCCTCTAATGTCTTAACTAAGGTCTCTCCAGGGCCATCCAGCTCAGCAGTTGAGAGCTACAAATTACAACAGTTTGTAACTGTTGCATTTTACAGCAGTTGCCTCTGTGATCCAGGTCTCTAACAAACTCTACTAAACCCTCTCACAGCAGTCTCAGCACTCACAGCTCTCCAGAGTTAGAAGATATTAGGATTAGGCAGCATAGGACAAGTGTGACTGCGTGTGCAATCCTATTGTATGGGCCCAGCAATCAGTCTGTTGCATTCACTGCCTACTAGGCCGGGAAATGATGCATATACTATTAGTGTTTCATTGGATTATATTCTCTCTTGATTCCTAGAAAACTGGAGGAATACATTTTAACGTAGCACTGATGGGTGAAAGTATGTCACAGCATAAAGGTTCTTTCAGGGTTGTAGTTCTAGAATTCAGATTTATCTACAGGTAGGGAAAAAAACAGGACCTAACCTTTCCTTAGAGGGATTTGGGAAACAAATGTAGTTTGTATTGTATTTTAGGAAAAAAAGTCTTAAACTTCATTAATGACATTTAATTAAAATTATTAAGGCTAGATAAAAATATTGACTAATATTAATATTAATCCACTACAGGTTTTTCCATCTACGACATCAAATACTGTATTTCCCTATCAAACTACACCAGTTACGACACCTGCTCAATCTTTTATTAATAAAGCACCAAACTCTAATGTTTGCACTGGTAGTAACCAGGCTCCACCTGTGCAGAATGGACCTGCTCCTCCTAGCAAGGTAGGATTAGCCTAACAGTACTCCATAAAATTCAGTTTTGTATTATTTTTCTTAAATAGAGTTACTATGTGCATACTGCAGTTCACTCAAAGGAGAGGAATGCTCTGTAGATTTCAGTAATGCATGTATGAGAAAGAAGAAACTAACAATAGTATAAATAATCAAAAATATATTTGTGCATAGGTAGACTGGTAGGACAAACAGGATAACGTGTAGAGCTCAGTAGACTGGAGTCTCAGTTTGGTTAATACTTTGTTGTTTCGCGCAGCCTGGCTCTCCGTCTCAAGCCCAGCCCTATGTTGTTCAACAGCCCCTCTTCAACAACACAGTTTCCAAGACAAAAGATCCCCCCCGCTATGAAGAGGCCATAAAACAGACCCGCAATGTTCAAACATCTCACCGTGAGGTAATTACTTTCTGCTATTTAGCCTGTTAAGAACAACTTCATTTTTTTTTTCAGAATTACCAAAGCTCTTTTTCAATGTAGCTTCTTGTTTGTCTCAAGGTTTATAACTTACTCTGTTAATGTTTTCTTAACTGTGTTTAGCTTAGAGCCTCCTCTTTTATCTTCTGTTGATTTAAAATATAGTCAAATACATGGAAATTTATCTTGCATTATCCAGTTGGTAATATATAATATTGGGACAACCATGACATTGCTACTTTAACATGAACAAGCCTTATCTTTAAGGCTTTATGATACTTAAATTTCAGAGTTGCAGAGAAAGATATGTTGAAGTTGTTCAGATTGTATGTATTTTTGCACAAGACTACAGAAAAAGTCTCTACAACTTTCCCAGACTGTTTTGGAAAGGATGGATTTTTCTTAAGCTCAACTCTTAATATGTCTGAACTGTACAGATGAAGAGTTAATAAACACTTTTTCTTCCCCCACTCCCCACTTAAAGAGTAAAAGAATATGAAAGAATATAGAACTACACACTATAAAGAAACAACCTAAACAATTCATCTTACCTAAGTGGATACTTACAGCCTGTCCCTGATAGAAAGCAGTTCAGGGTTAACTCCTGTAGTCCTGCTGTTGTCCCAGATCTACCTGCTTAATAAATAAATAAATGATGATAACGTTGGCAGTTTTCCTCTTAGCCCTAGTTTTCTGCATCTCTCCGAGGTTTCCTTCACAAAATCTTTGTCTTGCTTTTGGTACTTCTTCCTGTTACTTTGTACGGAAAGCAAGCACAAGGATTACAAGTGCCTCTTCAGACTCTTCCTCTGTTTTCTAGGTTGACAAATTCACATTAAAAAAAAATAACTTTTGATTATAAGTTACTATTCATGCATACTTAGCATTGCAGAAATTAGGATTAATAAGCTTAGAAAAAATATTATATGAAAAAGAATAACCAGCTCCTCCACTTTTCCCCATATACCACAGATTTCCAGCGCACACAGTCAGCAAATGGACGACCTTTTTGACATCCTCATCAAGAGTGGAGGTAAGCAAGTCACTTGAAGTCTGTGGTAATGAAAACTATATACAGTAATCAAAGGAGTGAAGGGACAGAAGAGGATGTGGAAGCTATCCAGTTTGGATGACAGCAGTATTTCTGAAAGCTAGTTAATTATTTCCTGAAAAAAAAACATATGCCAACATGTATTCCAAAAGAAATACAGTCCCCCTGCTTTGGAAGTCCTCAGCTAGTAAACTAATCTGGGCACATTTCTGCAGGAATTCAAACAGCACGTGATTAAAATAGAACTTTAGTTTAGCGCAGGCGTATTTTTTTCATCATATAAATGTAGGAATATATTATCAGCTGTAACTGTCAATTACTGGAAAGAGGTACTGAGAACTAATGAATTACAAAGGTTTGTCAGTTAAAATGAAGGTGCTATCAGAAAGGAACCTGAGTACATAAAATATTTGAAAAAGTGGCTTTGCAGTAGGAGGTGTTCAGGCATACCTAAAGGCTGTGAAACAAAGGATGTACAAAACATTAGTGTGCTTATTTAAAAAGTTTTCTTTAAACCTTTCATTATTAAACCCATTTGATCTTAAAGATAACAGCAGCTTCATATTTGCCAAGATGCCACAAGATGCAAAAACTTTCTTCCGTCATTTTTAGAAAGGAAATAGATAAATGCAAGGGCTCTGAATACTACAATAAAAAAAAATGTTATTAATGTGCATTAGGAAAGTGAGTCACTTCTTGTTCAAATGCTTTGTGTTTATTAGGCAACATTTGAAATAGATGCTGTTATAGAAATTTTTTAAATGTATTATTTTGCTTGGCAGAGTGCTGTAGATTTCTGCCAGCAGAAACACCACCTGTGCGGGAGGATTTACATGCATCTTGTTGTCTGTCAAAATGTTGCAGACCTTTTCTAATTTTTGGACCCTGTTTACATATAAGAATTAACTGGATCTTATCTTTATTTTCTTTTACTGTTTCTACCATTAGCTTAGATGAACCTTCTTGACTAAAGAGTAGTTTTAGACTCATGAGTCAGTAATAAAAACATACTAATTAAATAAATTCTCTCAGACTTTAATTTATTAATTTGGGGATAGTACTAAATGGAGAGTGGAATTGAAAATTCCTCAAATGGTGAGGGGTGTTGGTTCTGTAGTAAGTCAGAAACTACAGACATGAAGAAGGTAAGGCTAACATTTAGGAAAAGGTTCCCTTTTTCACTGATACAAATACTCTAATTAGAGTATTGCTGGAAACAAAATTGGGGAATGTAGATGGCAGCGTTGTTGATGATGCAGTTGATCTGATGTATGTACTGTTTGTATTGTCAGATCAGCAAAATGATCTGTATTCCATTGAGTTTACTGTGGATGCATCTTATCCACAGTAAACTGAGGCACACAAGAAAGGGTTAGGGGTCTTAAACCTGAGGGCATATGTCATATATTAATTCTTTTTTTTTTTAATACAGAGATTTCCCTTCTAATAAAGGAGGAACCATCTCCGATTGCTAAAATGAGACCAGTAACAGCCAACATCACTACCATGCCAGTGAATACAGTGATATCCCGCCCACCACCACAAATCCAAATGGCGCCTCCCATGTCCTTAGAATCAACAACCAACTTGTTAATAAGTTTGGAAAACCAACTTGATGCTCTCTTGGATGGAACTTTACCTTCAGGTAATGAAACCCCTCAACTGACAAGCAGTAATGAGGACAGAGAGTCGTTTTCTTTAATTGAGGACCTTCAGAATGACCTGCTTAATCACTCCAGCATTTTAGATCACTCTCATTCACCCATGGAAACCTCTGACCCGCAGTTTACCACTAATAATTCTTGTCTGTCTCTCGACCTTCCTGACACAAATTTAGACAACATGGAATGGTTAGACATTACGATGCCCAGCTCTTCATCTGGACTCACTCCTCTCAGTTCTGCTGCCCCCAGTGTGTTTTCCACTGACTTTCTAGATCCACAAGACCTGCAGTTGCACTGGGATTAAGCTATAGCAAATGAAAACCCAACCTGCAAATCTGTTTACAGCATAGGTCCATTCTTAAACAAATCTGGTTGCAGTTGAGAAAAATTAACAGGAATGTTTGGAAGAACAAATGCTTGAAGCTAATTCCTATCAATTCCAAGTTTACAATGAATTACCTTATGCTTTTTATGCTCCTATTATTAATGCAGATCAGGACCCTCTGAAAGCTGTATTTCACAAATCAAAGGATGATTGTACTTATTGATTAGAGGTACCCCAAGGAAAATGCATCACAGATGTATAAGAAAGAAATAGTATTACTGACATAGCAATGTTTAAACAGATGACACAGCATGGCTAATCTTAGATAAGAAAAATACGTGAGACTTCAACTGTCTGTATTGGCACAGTGAGCAGCTGTCGTTGGGGGGAGGTGAGATATCACTGCACTTCGTTGTTCCTGTGGATAGCCTGAGCCAGGTTCGAAATATTGTGAGGGCAAAGGCAAGTAGAAGCACTGGCTGGTTCAGTGAAATTTCATGTATCTACTCTCTTAATTTGTTCAAGTTGTTTTATATTTTGGTTTTGTCATTTTTTTTAAAACTCTTCTCCCGTTCTTTAATTCTGAGAGAAGAATTTAACTACATCTGATGGAATATTAAGTGTAACTGCAAGAAATCCACTGCAGCTAGGCCAGGTAATATCGAGAACACTGAATTTTCTATAGCAGTGCTCTGGATTCAATAGCTGGGGTTTAATGTGTATATCAGAGTTATTTGTATACTCTTTCAACTTTGTATAGCTTATTTTTGTGAACAGAGGGGAACAGTGGTCTTTAAAAAATCGAGAAGTTACAATATTGGAAATAATAAATACCTATATTAATTTGTGCTTGAGGATACTATTAGACTATTGAATCCAGGATGTCAGCATATTAAAATATTTTGTGGAAGCAGAAAAATACAATTAACTCTGCTGTGCATTCTGATCTTGCAAACATCTATGCAAGAATAGTCCCAAAGATCTCAAGAAAAGATCTTTGTAGGACCAGGCCCAGAGTTGCAAGGGACAGTACTGACAGCGCAAGCATAATTTGTTAACGAGTACTGTAGCTGTTGAACAGCTTTGTCTACCACTACTCAATACTAGGGAAGCTAAACAGAAGTTGCTCAGTAGGAACCCTAAATAGCCCTTACTGGAAACAATAAAAGGTAAATTAGCAATATTAGCATACACTGTTCAGTGATAAGGCAGCCTATTAACATCTGAAACAGATAACAGCAAAAATCAAATTCTTACCTCCCAGCACAGCATTTAAAAGTAATATTTAATGTTCTTTTCAGTGGCTATTATGAAAGTAATCAGAAAAAATAACAAAAAAATAAAATGAGTGAAATATTGAAATTTTATAGTTGCCTATCAGATGATAGTGGCAGATACTGCCATGAATAATGTACACTGATAATCAGACATAAAATAGGCATTAGTCCCATTAGGGAACATCTAAATAAAGATAAAAGGAAATAATTTCCTATCTCTTTCACAACGCAAATATGGTATTTTTTTCTGATCTGAAAACTGATCTCGTTTCAAAACTCCTTTCCTACCACCAGCCTTCAAGACTCGTGTTGTAGGAAATACTGGAAAAATGTTATAAAGCTGTTGTCTAATTCTTGGAATAAAGATCTGCATCAAAGATACAGTGAGAACAAAATAGCTGTTAGCAACCAGTTTCACTTTAAACAAATACAATGTCAAACTATATTTTAAATACTTTTGCCAGAAAAACAAGTTGTGGAATTATTTGAAAGTTTAGTGTCTCCAGACTAGCACAGTCTATTTAGTAATATCACACACCCAATCCATTGACTTCAGGTAAAATACCAGGTTATGTCATAGATTCCAGGCTTGAACTGGCATTACACATTTGCATCATACCAGTTAGCAGTATTCTAAATCATTAGATCTCTTCAGTAGATTGATAGGCTGGGATTTGCTTTAATCTAAAATTAGACACAAGAAACCCTCTATCACAGTTGTCACAACAGTGGATGAAGTTGAAAGACAGACTTCCTAATCCCTTCTTGCTGTGCCTGCAGTACTTGAATATGATAAAGTATACGGACAGCCTGCCTCTAATTATGATGCTATAGGATTGTTCAATAATGCTGAACAAATACATTCAACTTAGCATTCCTTTTGAACGTATTTTCTTGGGCACGAGTGCTCTGCGATACAAAGTGCTCAAGTGTTATTAAAATGTCTTTCAGAGATAAATTTCTTGTTTTAATAGGAAGAACTCTGGATGAAATATCTAGTATTCTACAGTACTGTCAGTTTATTGCATGTAATAACCAGTCATATCTGGGTGTGATGTGTGGCATACAATGTGATAGCACATTGAAGAAAACAGTAACAAGATTGCCCCTTTTTGACCCTGCCTTCTGATTAAAGAGGCAAATAAACTAATTGCTTGAGGACAAACGAGCCTAGAGCAACTGTGCTGTCATATTCGATGTGCATGTAAATATAGCTTAAAACTGGCAGAGTCATCTTGCTACAAAACTATCCTCATTGGCAGTGTATAGAATGTAACTAATCCATAGGAATCTATGTTCAGAAATAAATCCAAACAGTTGAGATGTGTTGTTACCAGTACAGTATAGCTTTCTACCCTAATTCTATTTGCAAAATAATAATAAAAAAAAGACAAACAATAAGGGATCATTTTAGTTTCTAAAGTACAGCTATTCTAGTGTAGATGTGTGATTATTTTTTGTACATTTCAGAATTATGTGTATTAAAGCCTTATATATAATGGTTTGCTTTAGACTTCGTTCCGAAATGCGATATTTTTGCCATAGTTATATATGCCTGTTATGGCAGAAATAGATTTTGCTTTTGTGTGTGCATGTTTTACATGATAATTTTTGTAACACAAATACAACACATCTTTGAAATTTAACAAAGGCTGTACAGTTTCACTGTGCAGAATTGAATATTTCTCATTATGAGAGCAGTCGAAAAGGAATGCACTGGCACAAAATTTTCCATGTAATGGCTGCAGTATGCTAACAGAACACATATCCTATCATAGTGCTGTTAGTAAATGCTTATAAAGTAATTAAAAATACCATTTTTATCAGAATGAGAGTCAAAAGTTGGTGTTTACACCTCAACACATGGAGAAAGCTCAGACATGAAATTTTACAGGGTTAATGTTAATGAAGAGTTGCACCCTACATTTAATACAGAAACTGTATTTATTATGCACTTTTAGTGCCATTCAGCATTAGTTAAGTTTACAGGCAAAATTTTTATTTAACATTATAATTTTATTTTCTGAGAAAGTTGCTAAATTTATGACAATGATTAATTATTTAAGGCAGTTATTCTCTACACAAATTCAAGGTCTAATCCAACCATGTGGACTTGTAGAATTAGGCCTTTAAAAAGCTGAGGCAACAGCTTTTAGAAATAATCACTACTTAATACTGATTTGTTTCAAGGTATTTCTAAATTCATCAGCAGGAGTCATCCCTCAAGGAAGGAGGTTATCCAAAGAGAAGTTTTGATATTAAACTTCCTTATGCTACATAATCTCAAACATTTAGATGCCTGGAAAGTGTAGTCACCGTAACTGAAAACCAAGCACAAGCTGTTGAACTGCTTCCAAGGCAGAGGAAATGCAATCACAAAACACATGTAACTGGAAGGGCATTATGTAATCAACACACATAAGTGAGACTCGTTGATGTATACAATTATTAGTAGAATGGCATCTTTAGCGTGTTTTAAATTTAAGCAAAGTCTATTAAAACTGGAAAAAAAAATCTTCCGCTTATCTCAAATAAACCTTGTGTTGGAACATTTTACATTATGGTCTATTAAATTGTGTTTAGATGACTTTTAGACCGTACAAGTTTTCAAGCTTTTTTTTTTTTTTTTTTTTTTTAAGTATGAGATATATGTAATGGAGTTGCATATAACATATACACAGCCAATAAAGAATATCCATTAAAACCTGAACCTGAAATAATCTCAGATATTTTTATACCAGTTTGCTAGGAGTAAAGTGCAAAAAAGAGACACCTACATCCTTCTGTAGTGTCTGATACTGAACATAACACTTTTTTAAAAGCACATGAATGCATTTTTAGAAATCTAGCCAAAAAGTCATTATAGCTGAGAACAAAATCACTAAAAAGCAGGGAATAGTTACCTAGTATATCATTACACTATTTTTATAAAGAATACAGTTCATATAGTCAAAAAGACAGCCTAAAGTATAGTAATACAAAGACAAGAACCAAAGCATTGCCATTTATATTGCCAAAGGAGGCACTTTGTATTTTGAAGCATAGGAAAGTGAATCCCCCAAAATATTATCCATAATTTTTTAAAGGATGTAGATATTTTCAAAGCTGTTTTTGATGTTAAACAGTACAGGTTGTTTTTGTTGTTTGAGAAGTTTGTATTAAGTAATAGCACAGGCTTTATTCCAGATGGGACTTTTCTCCACTGTACTGCTTGCAGTAGCAATGACGCTAACCCTGGGAGGTGTTGCTCCTCTTCTTTCCATAGTCGTAATTATGTCTTAGCATCTCATTTTGTGAAAAGAAGAAGAGAGATACCTCTCTCGGGCCCTCTTCATTTAAGCACCACTTTACTAAATACGAATTATGGCAATCAGGGCGTTATGTATTGCCTTTCTATAAGAAACCATGATGCCTTTGTATTTGCTGTTTGCACCCCTAAAATCAATTCCATATGTTTGAATGCCATATGTTTTGCACATTGTACTGTATATATGTAATGCATACTGTATTTTTATATGTGTAGTACATTTATCAAATATTTTGTACATAGTGGCAATATTGTAGCTACTGAGGAAATGTTTGATATTTCAGCATTTTTGCTAAGTGTCTCAATAAAAAAAGGAAAACTGTGCTCATTTGTCTGTGCCTACTAATTAAAAAGGGAAATACCATTATTAATAATCAACAAAAATTCTGACTATGAACGATGCTTCTGATCATCTCCCTTGCAAAAAAGGAATGAGAATGTAATCTGGATTTAGACCACCTGCAAAAGAATGATGGTTTGTCCTAGGAACTGTAGCCAAAGTACGTAAAAATAAAGAATATTCTTTATGAACACTTGATCAAGTGTAAATTTTCAATTTGAAAATTTCAAATTCAAAATGAATTCAATTTGAAAATTTACACTTAATCAAGTGTTTATAAAGAATATTCTTTATTGAAAATTTACACTTGATTTAGCCTAGAGATATTTAAGTATGCTTTCATTTTAAAAGAAGAAAACCTTTAACTTTCTGCTAGTTTTATTTGAGTTTTCCAATATTAATTACATTTTTTAAGCAATACTAGTATTGTGGGTCAGTATTTCTGCTCGTGGATGAAAAAAGTACTAATTCCTTTTCTGTTTTATGCTTATTCTGAGGAAAATGTCGGATAAGAGCCATCAGACAGATATCCTGATTTAGAGAAACATCAGTAACCACCTTAAAATAGATTAGAACAAAAGCAATGAGACATGAAGCTTCATTTCACCTTCAAGAAGTCTTTTACTGAGTAGTTTCTAATCATATCCAAAAAAAAAAAAACAAAAACCAAAGTTACCCATACTGACATCGCACTTCCTCAGAAGGTAAGTATAGTTTGGAGGATCGCTTTTTCCTTTGCTATCCAGAGAGTAACCATGTGCCAACTGTACAACCCTAAAAAGCTCTCATTGTACTAATTGCAGAATACTGTGATTTGGGGCATAGAACTATTCACTATTCTTTTCAACAAGCAAAAAAGCACCTGTTTAAATAAATGATTGAATGCTTGTCACAGAACAAGCACTTTAAAGTTGTTTAATACATGCAGTAAATTTTTACAACTATATGGAATTACTCAAGAGATCACTAACCAGGCACTGGTTAATACCCATCCCCATCAAAAAGCAAAAGCCACCAAAAGTACAGAGATTTTTGCCAGTGAGATGATCCAATCTCGTACGTCTCGGGGCCGGGGGAGTGGTGGCATAGGGAAGCAGCCACGCTGAAGCCAGTTGTACAGCAAGAATGATACAAAGCAAAAGGAGAAGGCAAAAAAAATCACCAGTTGCTTTTTAACCCAAAATGAGGTTTCTGCTTTTAGAAAGAGAAGTTCTAGATAAATGAAACATTCTAGGGAACAGGATGCAGGTTCCTGTTGAGACTGATTCCTAGCTGGAACACAGCGCTGCCGTGGCGCTTGCTGACAGAATGGTTCTAATGGCTCGTTCAAACCAGGCTGGCCAGATGACACCTCTTCAAACACTGTCAGTGAAAGCAGACAAAGTTGAGAGGCTTCCCCAGTGTGCTGCACGTTTCACTGTTTTTGTAACCTCATTTGTGAATGAGAGGCAACATTCTGTTCCCGTACATAAATGAGCCTTTAAGCCCCTCAGAGTAAAGCCAGAAAGAAAATAAAATATCATCTGCAGATTATTGGGTTGTTCATCTTGCAACATAGACTTCTGCTCCTAATTGAGTACATTGTCACAGATACAGAAATAATACCCAAATAGATTCTGTCATTACTGTTGTTTATAAAGTACTAGGACAATTTATTATACTTCCTTGTACTAGCCTTGAATTTAACAAGAAACAAACGATCACATTTTTTGAACAGTGGCGATCTGTAATTCTCTAACAACAAAAAAATTGAGGAAAAAAAAATACAAAGAACGCAACTCTTCTGTGAGAATAAGACATATTTCAGATACAGGGAGCTTCAGAAAGCAGCGATCTAGACAACATTACATCCTCTTTCATTCATGGCGTTCCTGAAACCTACCAAGACAGAGCTTTCAGGATGTGCTGGACTGTGGGATTTTATAATTGCATTCTCCGTTCCTTTTTAGAACAAAAGGATAAGAGGACCTTGAGTGAATATTAATTTGAACATTTCCTTTCAGAAAAAAAAAAAAAAAAAAAGTGAGCTGCTGCATTTGAATATTGACTATTACACTTCCTATTGTGTTGGAGCATCACCACATTAGGTCACCCATCCTTTCCTTAAAAGCCCATAAAGTTAATAAATTAAAACTTACTAAGATGCCCTGTAAATTTCTTACTATACCTTTTCTTTATGAATGTTAGCTATTCCGAAAGTTAGTGGGTTCTATACACAAAACGCATATATATGCAACTTAATTTCAGCTGTCACAATCCAAACAGTATAAAAGGAGTGGAGCACTTTTTGACTGTGCATTTACCTAAACTAGAGTTAGAATGTATCAGCAACAAATCACTTGTTTGGATTCAATTAGCAATTTTTATTCTTGATTCTTTTAGAAAGACCTGCAAACATAAACACATTGCCCCACCACCTGATACATTGATACTGCTATTATGGTATGAACATCAAGATACTGAAGTCTGATGGAGTGTGAGTTATACTGAGTGAATATAAAAACAGAAAGTTTTTTTTCAAAAAGCTGAATATATTAAACCACTATCAAATGGTTGCACTTGTCTTTGTATATACGACATGCTATATGCTCCTGCCTATTAGCATTATTGTTCTTTTTTATTGGAATGTTGCTAAAAGAGTAACAGATTTCTCAGAACACTTGTGTTATTTCAAGTCAGTGACTTTCTGTTCCTTGAAAGCAAAGTCATCACACACTTGTCCTCATGCCCTGCATCCCAACTGAGGGCTTCTTAAAAGAGAATAAAAAACAATTATTTGGACTATCAGCTGAGGCATAACATCTGAATTCTGTTTTTTTCTCTCCTTTAAGTGTTTATCCATAAATTTATAGTGTAACTCGGTACTTCCTTTCATGTGATATCTTACCTGAAGATGAGTCTTCAGTCATGTTTGCAGACTGCATCATTCTTGAATCCCCAAAGATAACTGCTGTTGACAAAAGAAAAAAAAAAAAGTCCAGAGAAACAAATAAAGCTTTGCAAAGCTGCAGAAAAACTCTTAGGTTCTGGTAATGGATAACCGGGAAGCCCTCCAGCAATTTCACTGGAAGTTCTTATAAACCCAGTTGCACATTGCATAACTTTTGCCTAAATATGACTGTTCCCTTGATCCCCCTGGAAGTCAGGGAGATGCTCCGAAAGGCCTAGTCCTGCAAATTAAAAATGGGCATCAAAGCCCTCTCCTAAAGCAACACTTCAGCCTCCAAAAAAATAAAAGGGAAAAAAAAAAAGACGACAATGACAAAAAGAAAGGAAATAATTTTCTCCCTTCTGCAGAATCTCTAACACTAGCTTTATGCTACCAGAGTCGTCTGAAGACATTCCTCTAAGAAATCTGGCTTATGTCCTAAAGTATATTTTGTTGAAAGGATTCAGCAGAGTTGGACATTCATTATGTAGATAATCATTAAATAGTTAAATAAATAAATAGACTGTTTCTCCATTTCTCTTACCTTTACTTCTTAAAAAGGCTGTCAAATTCTTAAAAATTGCTGTATAAACATTAAATTCAGCCTTATGATGTTATATAAGAACAATAAATATGCCACATATGGACAAAGTTGGTGACAAAACTAGAACAGAAGTTGAAAAATACAGCGCAGACACCAATTTACCAGCAAGCAATCTCTTTTCCTTACTGCTCTGGCATACAGGACACAAGAGGAGGGCTAGTCCAGGAAAATATTTGTTCTTTGTCAAAATGCTGCAAGAGTATCTCACACACAGAGTATCTCACACACAGACAACTTAGGAAGTTCCCATTGTCACACTTTCCTAAAGAAAACATCCTAAATTCTACAGTGCAAATTCTTAAATGTAAACCTTGCTAGCAGTCACATAACAGCTGTCAATATTTTTGTGCTTGATATATTCAATATAATGCTTTCATCTTATCCAAAAATATCCCTTGCTATACTAGTGGCTTTCAGCTGAAAATGAAATCTTATTATATATGTAGTATAAGAAGAGATTTCTCCAAAAAGATTTTCACCTTGTTATTTAAACTTACTCAAGAAAAGAAACCATGCATGACAAGAATGGTACCCACACAATTTTGAGTTATTATTTCTGATACTGCTTGCACTGGCTTTCACATTTGGACTCTCTATACAGATTACACAGATTTCTGTAATTACCTAAGACAATTCTTGATAAAAAGAATTGTTACTTCTGGTTAAAAAGAAATATTAAATGAGGAGTTTGGTCAGTAGGTAAAGAATAGGCTCAAGCATATAATAATTCCACGCACAATGCAATGCAGTACATTGGGGCTTCCAAAAAAAAAAAAATCTTTAAACAGCTCTTGGTTTGGATTGCTAGAAATATCAATATTTTCTAAAAGTATTAATGAAGTTAGGCTGCTAAAGACAGCAGACAGACAACTTTCTTCCAAAAAAATAAATCAAGAATTCTTGATTAATGATCTTATGAGATTATTAATAATCTTATGAGAGCTTTGTGATTTCTTCTTTAAGGTTTTATCTCCCCAGTAAGGAAGAACTTCAGTTGTAAAAGTTGTTTTACAGCTAAATACCTTGCCCAATGCAGACTCAATACATTTATCAAAAAAAACAGCGTATCTGAAAAGATACAACTCATAATATATGAACTCCACCTATAACTGAAATAGCCCTCTTGACTTCCCCCCATCACACCTCTCCTCCCACCCCAAAAAACATTACTTTTCAACCCCAAACGATGACACAAACCAGCACTAAACAAATACAGAAGGCAGTTGCACCGTGATGACAGGTTCCAACTGCAGCACATAAAAAAGCGTATTTTCCAGCAGGTAGGAAGGTTAGAAATGTCAAAAACATCAGCCAGACGTGACTTGGTAACATGGAACGCTGTCCTGCTGCGAGCTTGGCTACACCAGGGGTAACTCCAGCCAGCTGAGGGCCCTAGGAGGCCGCTCGGGGTCAGAAGAGCCGCACATGTGAGGGCAGGGTGAGGAAGCCACCACTTCGATCCCAAACATGTCCACGGTGCAAAGCAAAACCCTGCATCACCGCTCACCACAGTGCTTGTGCACATGCTAATGGTGGGCCAAGTGTCCAGCAAGGCCATTTAAACTAGTCTACCTACAATTTTCATTGTAGGTGAGGCTGATTGAAAGTGCTTTGTGTTTGCTAAGACAGAGATGCTTATCACAGTCACCAAGAATGTGATTGCAGTTTAAAGAACATTCCCCCAAAGCATTAACGTATAATTCGTCTTGTAACACACCTGCATCTGGGCACCACCAAATTTCTCACTTTGATCTCAACCTCTGTGCAAGTGCATTTGTCAAACTCTTTACAAGTTTCTTTCACTATGAAAAACAGTAACTGCTCATAGCTGGTATCAGTTATTGACTGTTGTGGTCAACAACACAACAGGTCAATAAGAAAAAGGAAGCTGGAATACAGCTTGTCCAGGAAGCTGGAATACAGCCTGAGTTTCAGCAGGGATTTAGAAGCATCTCTATGAGAAACAGCAAAATAAAAGAGGGTTGTGCTTCCAGCTAAAACCTGCAATACCTGGCAGACCAAAACTGAGAGCTAAGGGAGACGTAACTCTTAGTACCTTTTCTGCATTTCCACAGCTCAAGCTTTTCAGGTGGGACAAGTGCCACGCACTTGTATTTTCACGAGTTTTACTTGCCGTTTACTACGTAACTATCTCAACGACGCTCGCGTTCCTGCTTCCCTCACGGGAGAGGGGAGGAGAGCTCTACGGCGGCCCCTCCCTGCGCCCCGCCAGGCGCTCCTCGGGCAGGCGGAAGGGCCTCCCCCAGGCTGGCGCCACGCGCGCACCATGTCTCGGGAAAGCAGCTCCCGCTCCCGCCCAGAGCGAGGCTCCCCCGGGCGCCCTCCCGCCGCC
>NW_010581299.1:70246-82811 GCF_000705375.1 Tinamus guttatus
GCGCAGCCACAGGTGCCGCAGAGACCCCGCGCGCAGCGGGAGCGGAGCAGCGCGGAGCGGCCCCGCAGCCCGCGCGGCCGCCGCAGCGCCGGGAATAAAACCGCATTTTTTTTTTTCCTTTTTAATTACAGCCTCCAGAAGCGCCAGAGCCCGCGGGTCTCCGCGCAGCCCGCGGGTCTGTCCTAGCGCTTGGCGTAGCTCCGATTTGCGCCAACTTTTGCGCGTTTCTCCCCAAGGTGTGCGAGCCGCCGTGCTGCGGGCGGCTTCTTTGTCTCCCTGTTTTGATTATTAATAGCAGGATAAGCGCCCGGGCGGCTTCGCCGGCTCGTTCATACATTTCTTTTGAAGTAACTGACTGCAGTTACCTACTTAAGTCATCTCTGTGTAAACGATAACGCTTTTAAACTTAGATTTTGTTTAGGAGCATTGCAGGAATTATAAACCAAGGATTTTGAAAATATGCTCCTTTTAGCTAGAGGATAATCTTTATTTTCCTCTCTCTCCACAAGAAGTTCTTGGGAAGCCCAACACGGAGGTAGGCAGCTCCTAGACACTCTGCTTGGTGCTTCAGAGCACCCTTGCTAGTGGGAAAGGTCCCAAATGAAAATGGGAAAGTCCTCACATGTAAAATGAAAATGTTTTCCAGCACGTTATTAAAAAAGTAACATACAGAATAATGACAGGCACCTCTATAGCGCTTCAGCTTGAGTCTGAATTGCAGTGAAACAGATAAAAACAAGCAAGTGCTACTCACTTTGAGAAGACATCTGGATAGATGCTTTGGGCACCGGATCTCATCAAGCACTTTATAACCCCGGTGACTTCTGTGATGTTTGCTAGACCCTCGAGAAGGTGCTCATCGTCATCTGCTTAGCAAATAATTCCTAACACATGGATAAAACCCACTGCTGTTTAGCAATAGAAAGCGAAAACGTGTGAACTGTGGCTTGCCTACGATATTGTCTTTTTTTTTTTTAGTCAGAAAACTAACCATTTTATAAGATTCTTCTGATCCATTTGTCACACTTTGCAAAGACACTTACGAGTGAGTCTTGAAGGTTGTGGTTCCAGAGTCGGGGTTTTGGGGGCGAGATGAGCTTATGTTTTATCCAACTGGCCCACAAAGTCCCGCTTTTGGTGGTCACTTTGTTCTGCAAAAGCGACCGGAGCGTTATGGCTCTTACAGGGGACAGGAAACAGTGAACGTGGTGCGCGAAGCTGCGGCCGCGCTTGGTAAAAGGCGGCTGTGCCCTTTAAATCAGTAATAACTAACTTGCATGTTGACTTCAGCAATACGAAGGGTATTAAAATATTGCCATCCTTGAAAGCTAACCATGAATTGGAACTGCTGGTGTAGTTTGTAAAAGCTTTCTTTTTTTCCTTTAAAACAGTAAAAGCTGAAGAAGCAAAAGTTCAATTTCAGAGAGTTGTTATTCAATGTAAGTGAATTTGGGAGAAAAGCAAATAAGACTGTAGAAAAGAGAGGTAGATTAAAATGTATAAACGCATAAACTCTACTAAAATTTATACTGTTGATCTCCTCAGTTTTTTGTTCACAAATTGTTTCAGTTTTCAGGGATCCCTTCAGCTAGCTTGGTTTTTACATGTGTATGTCTGTGTGAAGGGTCTATGCTTATAAATCAGTCTAAGGTGTTTTTGTATTGATATAAGTTACAGAATATATTTTTATGCATACAATGCAGTAAACCTGAGCTTGGTAAAGCTGTTCAAGTTCATATTATTAATTACGATTTGATATCAATATCCTAGAGAGAGACTAAACATAACTTTAACTTTACAAATGACGTAGTCTTACTTGCCTAATGGGATTCTAACAAATGCTTAAATGCTAATAAATTAATAGTAGATAGGCTGAACTTTCTTGTGGCACTGAATATAAAGTACATAGGTTTAAGATAAAATGAAACACATTATAAATGATAGAGTGTGAGAGTGAATAATGGCCATGTATATACAGCATACACGCACACAAAAAATGTGTACAGGAGCATCCTTGCAGTTGGTGTGAGAGTGTCTGTCATAGTTTTGGTATTTTATGCCAGCTAATCATCTGCTTAAGTTACACACAGATATCTAGACATTAACGTTGTGGTCACGTTATCGTTGCAGTCAGAGTTCATTTGAAGTGCTGATCTGCACAAACTGAATGTTTGAAAACCTGGCCTGGAGAGTCAGCTGAACCTCCACAGGGCTGCACACTCAAAACACACCAGGGCACGTGCACAAGACCTGTATTTTCAGGCAAATGGCTGTCTGGCTACAGTGTCAATATTTTTCTATAGAGTTCTGATGCTTTATGTATTAGAGCTATATAATTTCTATATATGAGACAGGAAACCAAATGTCAGTGCAAAGTCCATTTATTGACTTGTTTAAGATTGAGATCTGATTTGAAAGCGTTTAGGTCTGAACTGTACCATTCTGATGCCTTTTAGCTGCTGTTTAGCATGAAGTAATGCTGGTCGAATGGAGCATTTATGCAAAGGTTACATTTTCATGAAACAATTGAGCTTCTCACTGAGTTGCTTTTTTTTTGAACTTCGGTACTTGGTGACTACATTACAGACACCTACAGTAGCAGGAGTCCTCAGTTTTGGTTGGCTTTTGCTCCCATGGCTTCTTGGCTGGTGTTTTGAGAACAAAAGAGCAGAGAATTGTAGATTTGGAGCTAGGACAATTAGAGGCTCTTGCCCTAAGGGCAAAGAAACACAAACTAACATGTCCAGACAGCACCAAAGATCAACTCTGTTCTGCTGAAATTTCACAGGCCCCACGAGAAAGTTAAATCCAAATTTTACTTTAAAGTTCTTAAATAAAAACATGTAATTTTATACAGCTACTTTCAATAAAATGTGATAATCTTTACATATCATCCTTTGTTAATCAAGTTTTTTTGATAGTCTTTCAGATAAGTTCTATTTAATTCTTTCTAGAGAATTCATAAAATTCACATGTATTCCTTCCAGCCTCAGTTGTCTAACTATAGAATTAACAAAATATTTTAATGAATATTAAGCAATCTTATAAACCCCAGTTACACTTCTATAGACCTTCTTCATACAAAATATCTGTTCTGTTTTTAAAATTTAACAAGCCCACAGAAAGAGCTTCTGTTTGTCTCTAGTGCACAACAAAACAGAATTTCTATTACTATGGATATCACACATACATTAAACTTCAAACGTGTATTCATCTGCTTGTGCTATGCAAATTAATGAAGATTAGACAAAACAGTTATATATTCCCTGAACATTTATGTTATAAAATCTGATGCATTTCCTTCACATTGTTTTTCTGATAAGGCTGGACTGTGCATGGTGGCCTTAATGCTGAAACTCCTGAAGTGTATTGCATATCCAGAGCATTAATAATTGATTAGCTGGGATCAGTTTATCTTGCTATTTGAATTGGCAATATATATACATATATATACACATACATGTAAGATAAAATTAGATATTAAATTTGGAAGCAAAACTAATTTTCCTTGAGATAGAAGTCATATTATAAACATCAATATTGATATGTATCAATGAATTATTGTCAGAGTAGTATTTAGAAAGATCAACTTCAATTATTTATTACATTTATAATTTATAAAATCAAAAATCCTATTAGTTATGTTTCAGTTTAAAATAGATTTAAAGCCAAAAGATTTTTTACAACTTATTTTCAGCATTTTTAGGCAAACCTTTAAAAAATGTGCTCAGACTATGAAACTGCCCGGGATTAATGCCCACAGGATTGACTGCACAGGACCACCAAGGGCCCTCACCTACCTCTGCAAGCGGCGGCGCACGCAGCTGCACGCAGGGAGGAGGTGGGAAGGCTGCGGCTCTCCAGCAGGGGCCTGGTCTGGGCCTGCTCTGCAGCCCGAGCTGGCTGACGCGGTGGCCTCCGCCTTTGACATTCGCTGACCTCCTGCTACAACAGACAAGTTGAGTGACTGCCCTCCCATGTAGCCACAGAAAAAGGCAAGGGGTGCAGTGACCCCGAGTTTGGGAGCTCCTGACCTGGAACGACCAGAACTCTTGCCTTAGTAGGGGCTGCAGGAGCTGCCATCTCCTCCTGAGAAGTTGTCCGGCGTTTGCCAGGGCAAGAACACGGACATCCAAGGTGTGATTTTTAAATTGTGATTTTTAAATTGTCTCTTTGATGTTACCCATCAATGCTGTTCTCTTGAGGAGACGCTGGACCTCCCACCACAAAGCTCATCTAGGAAAATCTGTTCAGGAGGTTCTTTTTCAAAGACATAATTCAAAAATCTTTTATTTGTCTTAAAACGCATATTTAGCAGATTATGAAGCGAACATTTTAACTTCATTAGGCTTTCTGATGGCTTTAAAATATGTGCAGGAAAAAAAGCTGCAGTGAGCTGAAAGCTGCATGTGTAGTACAAAATTGCTATATTGCATGAAGGGCCAAAGTCATTGCAGACGGTGCAGCTTGAAAATGTGCAGCTCCCTATGAACTGAGTGAATTTAAGGCATCATTTGCCCTTTCCCCAGCTCAAATAAGTTAATAATTACGCAGATCTCTTTTTGCGATGTCATATGCTTTTCCCAGTCAAACAGGGCAGATATTTAGGGAATGTGACAAAGGCTGCCACATGGAAAAACAAAAAAAAAGAGTTTTTTTTTTCCTTGTTTTACCTCTGGCCAAAATGCCCCCGAGATTTCTGCTTCCCAAGGGTTCCGAGCAAGGGCCATGTTCATGTAGGTGAGGCAGGTGAGAGCATCAGAGGTAACTGGCTTTGGATTTTTTTCAGGACATTTCCATAGCTTGTTGAGGCTATCTGTTAGGGACTGGTTTTAGAAGGTTGCCAAACATTTCTGACTCTCTGTTAGATAATATATGGGATGCTTGCATTGTAGATACATGTTAATAATTTTAAACAAAGCTATTTCCATATTTTCAATTCATGCCCCTGTAACATTTAACTTTGCTGCTCGTGGGGCAGGGAAGAGGCTGCTATCGGTGCATTTTCGCTATTTTCAGTCATCTCTGAGTTTTTATGGGGGTCAGGCTGCCCTAATCATTTGACTGAATTCATGGCCTGTTTAAATGAACTGATATAAAATAGCAGCTCAGCATTAACTTTTGAAAGTAATAGTTCTTCTCTTGTTTGGTAGGTCAAGAGAAGAATTTTAAAAAGTAACGGCAACATATAAATGGTTTTAGAACAGAGTAAGAAAAGTCATTTCAGAATGTTTCAGGATTGGCCTACATGGGTCAGGAATTATAACTTACTCTAATTACATTACCAAGGGGGAGAAATATAACATTTCTATTTACTATATGTTGCTATTTTTGAAGCCATCTGAAAGCACCACTTGTAAATTCAGCATAATATTCTAGAGTTTTGGGGGGTGCTGCTGCTGCTATTTATATGGAAGCTTTCCTTTATAATAAAGATCTATTTCAAATTACATGAACTGCACTGCACACATTAGATGCATGGATGCTAGTGCAAGTCAGCAATAACTCCACTGAAATCTCTGGAGCTGCAACAACCCCAAAAAAGTGAGACATCAGAATTTGAGGGAAGAACTGGGTTCATTCTTTATATTGTATCTGCTCTTTTCTGTTCTTGTTTTATTGCATACGATTTTAAATAATATATGAAGGAATTGATCATTGCTGTTCTCAACAATATTACTATACTTTTTACCCAATTCCATTGAAGAATATGCCTTTTAGGCATATATTTAGTGTTACTTTAAAATATTAGACATGTCATTTGATTAGGCGTAACTAAAAACTCAAAATGGGTACCTGCTTTGCTAAGAAGATTTATAAATGAGGGGCATTCAATCTTTACTGAACTGGAACCTCTCTTCACCTTTGTACTCTGGTATAGTGGTCTTCCTCTGTGTGTGCAAAAGTGTCACATGTTTGCTTGGTTGTTGAATGTTTTGAAATCCTGTAAATGAAAGATGTTACATGGTTTTATTATGTATTCACCTATAAACGTAAATTGATTATGTCATTACTATGTATCACTTCACCTATAAACTTAAATTGGTTATGTCACTGAAGTAAACCCTTGAAAGTTAGAGCTGTAGAGGAACTGTTGATGAGGACTTTTCTGCTTTACTTTGTACTTTCTGGTAGCTGAGGGGAAATTGTCCTGGATTTTCTGTGCTTTCCACATAACTTGTTTAGCTTTCCAATATTAATATCAATTCTAAGATAGCTTCTTTCAGATTCACTTCTGTGAGGAGACAGAACCATTTAATACATCCAAAGTATGTGAAATAGGGGATGTTTGGAAAACTATAATTATCCTATGGAGTGGAGTAACAGGAAATTATGAAATCCTGAAGTATTGTTGGAAAAATTGTTCTAACTTAAAGAATTTTTCTTTATAGTTTCATTCTTGATGTTCCACAGCATTCACCACTTCCTGCATGGCCCTTTACCGCAGGGAAAATGAGGGACTTTTGGGGGCAGATGTGTTTCCATTACACTATCATAATGCCCCTAAAAATCCTTATTGCTCTTGCAGTATTCTTCTGTGTTTATGGGCCTGGTGTGAACTACTTGAAGAACCTAGTGTATAAGTACAGTTTTTTTTCTAAAACCACTTAATAAAAAACAAACTGAGTTTTATTTTGTTTATCTTCTCTTATTTTTAGTTGTGTTTACTGTTGCTTAAAATATAAATGGCAAGATACTCAACCACCTGTTGATAAACAAATGTCGTAAGTCATAAATCCAAGGGACATGCTGATAACTGCATGGTACTTGAGGAAAAGAATATATTCTGGCATAAGAGTGAGAGCTTCACTCTTCTGGTAAGATTAATTTAACTTGTTTTTAACATGAGAACTCAGTGTGTATGTCTGAAAACATGACACAGACTTTGCACACTGATTTAGTACATCTATTTTGAATGACTTTGCAATATTGGACCGCATTTAGAAATTACTTGCTCTTAAGAGCAGAAACCAGGCTATTTAGTAAATAGATAGATTTGCCCAATACTTTTAAAATAAATACACAAAAATGTATATCCACAACAAAGCCTCCAAATTAAAAAGCAAGATGAAACCTAGGGAAGACATTGTGGGTCCGCAGCGACTCTGCTTGTTCAGACTGAAGGGCCCTGGGGCCGGGGGTTCGCAGGGAGGCGGCAGGCAGAGCCCGGAGCAGGGGGCTGCTCTGCTCCCGGCCGGGGGACAGGGACATCCCCGAGACGGCAGCGCTCGCATTTACCGTCACGTTTATTCCTGCCAGTGGGCACTACCCTCAAAGGCTGCACTTGTCTGGCAGGCACCCTCCAAATCTGCGCTTTTCCGCAATTCTCGAGTGAAAAGGCAAAACACATACGTATAAATATTCCTTTTCCCCTGGGCATTGCAGTGTGGTGCATCATCAGGTCGGCGTGTGCAGTTCTAGTAACGCTGGGTCTCAGCAGCTTTGCGTGGGATGGGACCGTAACCGTTTAGTGCCAATGCGCCCTTGACTCCAGTCAAGTCCAGGCTATCTGAAAAGAAATAATAAATAAACTGCATCACGTCTTCCCTCTGACAGTGCCACGGATCCTGCAATAGCCTTCAAAATAGCCAGGGAAGAAAGGAAGAAGCAAGCTAATAGATTTCTTCTGTCCTGTTTTGTGTTAAAATGTTATCTTCAAGGAAATTCTCCCATTCATGCCACTACAGGAGCATTTCACATTTTTCAGGCAGAAAAACCTTGCAGGTTAAGTCACACGCTGCAGGGCACAGAGCCCCAGCAGTGCCTGGAAGGGCAGATAAGCATCGCAGTAAGGGGAAAACCCTTTCTAGGAGGGCAGAATGAGCAGCACTGCACGTGGTTGTAGTCACAGGGCAACGCTTGCTGCTTTTCACATTTCCATGCACAACATTTCAACAGGCAACAGCATTTCACATGCATTCGCAGGCAGAGAGCAGTAGAAACACTAGTCATTGCTATTAATTCTAAACATCCTAGTTAAAGACTCTGCATTTCACTGAAAATATGTTAAAAATGTGTCAGACAGCACAGATCTTACAGACTTCTATAATATTAAACATCAGCAAAGGGAGTGCTCCCAGAGGTATATAACTGTATCACCTCAGCATAAAAGACAATTTTAATGTGATGAGAATGCAGCTTTAGTCATTTTTACTGTTTTTTCTTGGGCTATTTTCTGTGACAGTGACAGTACTAAGTAAAGAATGGTCCGATAGTTTTGGTGTTAAAATGATCTGGTTTGATATTGGTCCTATATTACATTCTTATTTTACCCTGCGTATGCAAGGGGGTTGGCCTGGATGATCTCTAGAGGTCCCTTCCCTAAGGGGTCCCCTAAGGGTCCCAACCCTAAGCATTCTATGATTCTATGTAATTTATAAGGTTATTAGAAAGTCTCTTATTCTTTTTATATTTCATCAATCTTTCCTGAAAGAGCATGCAGCCTGGATGGAACCTATAGATCTCAATAGCTGACTCTCATATAATGCCCTCTTACACAAACATTTCAGGCCGTAGTAGAAAGATTCTCTCTGAATACGTATTCTGAAAATATGTAAGAAGATATTTATCATGGGCCACTGCCAACAAGAAAAAAAGTGGTTAGACCTATCAAAACTCATCTCCAAACTGTGCACTGAAGCTCGCAGCGTTTTGTCTCTGAGCTTTGTAGGCTGTGATTGGAAGCTGGAGGCTATCACTAGATTTCAGTATGAAATATTTTGTAAAAGATATTTTTGCCGTTTGTTTGTTTTTAAAATACAAGCAAAATTAACATTTCCATTAAACTCTTTTTAGCGATTTTGATTTCTTTTAATTATAGGACTAGGAGTCATTAACTGGAACAAGCAGATACATTGTCTTGTTTCAAAAGTTAGAACAGCAGCAACTAGGTTACATTTCTTAGATGAAATTTCCACAGTGGAAAAGATATTAAATATTTGTTATGTGCTATGAAATGAGTAATTCAGGAATACTTTAACTCTTTTGTAAAATGGAAAGGCATTAGCAACAGTTTGGTGATGGTGGTGGGTTTTTATACTATATATAAAGATGTGATTACCACCAGCCTCGTTAAAAAAATATCAGAAAAGAAACAAAAAGTTACCAATAGATAGCCTAAATAAAACATGAATCTTATTCTTTCATTGAATCGGCTCATTATTCTTAGTTTTAACATTATGTTATGCTGTTCAAATTGATAATTTAAAACCTTATTGTGAATGCAGATCTTGGTTAATTCATTTTAATAATATGTATATTTATTTTTCATTTGCCATATTATTGGACTTTGGATATGCTAGATCCAGTTTCTTACCGAATGAACAGAGTATCCTTTGGCTTCGGTGCGTATCGAAGGGACACGTTCCGCACGCGGCGCCGTTACTTGAAGAGCGCCCAGTGCCTAACTAGGAGAGTCTGCATCGTGTTGGCAGGGGCAGCACCGTCCCTGCTCGCGCAGAGCCCGTGCCACGCTGAGCTCACAGGTGCCACGTTGTTTCACACGGCCTTAGAGAAAGACGTGGGAAGCTGAGAGCTCCCGGGGACAGGGTGGGAGCTGAACCCAGGAGGCCGACGGCTGCCGGGGCTGCGGCTAGGGCTGCGCGGAGCCTTCACCGGGTTTCTGAGCAGGGGACCGGAGCGCAGCCACAAGGAACGGCAGAGGAAGGACACCGGTATCTTCATGCTGCCTCTATAGCCTAGCTTTTCCTTAATTTAATCGTGGGAGTAGAAATGCAGATAAAAATAAACTTTCCTTATAAAAAATGGTTGCTCCCGTATTTCTTAATCATACCAAACTGTTTCAGACTTGCTACATGATTTTTTTTCCAACTGATGACTGATTATGAGCAGGAGATGATGTGTCAATAGGTTTGCTTTCATTTTGCTGAAATTTCAAATGTGTATAAACATTTTTATTCCCAGATTTAAACCATCAGTGCCAAGCCTCTGACTAAAGTGGATTTTTATAGTTGTGTTATAAACAACTGCAAACATAAGTTATGAAGTACTGTGCTGACGTAATCTTAATTATAGCTGGAAGAAGCTTTGCCAGTGTGTGTAAAACTTAGAAATACACGGAATCCCTGTAAGTTATTAAAGACCATTAAAAGAAATTACACATTTCATAATCACGCTTTCATCAAGATAGTATGACCTACGTTAGACTTCAGCAATTAAAATAGAAACTGGCATGCTTGGGAATTATTATTTCATTCAGTAGCTAGCCTTGACAGGTGATGTTACTTGATAGAAAATGTACTGAGGTATGAGAGTTCTTAAACAAAATTAATCATTATTGACTTTTTTTTTAGCCACTTAGAAATATTCTTTACCTTTCCAATGACAAATTTCATCTTGCATGTTCTTTTGAAACAGAAATCTGCAGGCTTGCTGTGTCTCTTGTCTGAGGTGTTCAGATACCTCAATGGTGCAAACAACATAAATATGTAAATAGATTGCAGCGGGTTAATTTTGTATGAGAGAAAGCACTAAGCTATTCAAAAACAAAGTCAGGGAATCATTACAAATCATTTTTGCATTCTGAACTAAATCATCACAGATTTGTGCTATGATTGGAGCTGGCAATAAAGGGAACTGAGTGTGTGCAAAAACCTTCATATATTCTAGATGCATATTTGAATAGTTCAGATTAAATGTCTTGACAATTCTTATAAAATCACCTTAACTTATGAAATATATCTAATTTGTCCCAGAGTTTCAGAACAATATTATTTTAAAATGTTGAGTATATCTAAATTAGAAAAAAATAATAATAATAAAGGAAAAGAAACTTCCTCTTAGAACACATCCAAAATCAAAATCACTGAGTTTTGGCTCAGATCTGAGCACAGGGAGGTGACTGCTGGATGCTGGCGTTGCAGCGGGTCTGGATTCAGCAGTGTGGGCCCTGGCTGCCCTCTAGCCAGGCCCAGCAAAGTGCAAAATGCCTCACCAAGCAAGGTGAGGTGCTGTGAGCGCTTACCTGTCGCATAGGACAGTCACATCTACCAGCTCATTCCTATGTGTGTTTTTATCTGGAAGAGTTGGACAGGACAAGTCAGCTCTAGCCTTAAATGCAGTATCTTCCTGCACCAGCTCTGTGCAGATCTTCTCCTTTGCAGATCGTTCCAGTAATAAACAGAGAGTTCCAAGAAGTCAGGAAAAAAAACCGAGGGAGGAAGCTCCTCGTCAAGGAACTACTGCCAGGAATTAAAGGCCGAGCCTCAGCTGCAGCGTCCTGATAAAGTACCTTTTGCATCCCAGAATGATGTGGGCAAGTAGAAAACCTTGTAGCACGTGCTACAGTGCCCCAGCACAAGCTGCACCCAGCTCACACCTGACCTTTATTATTGCTTTACGTGAGTCTGGTTTTGCTGACTTTTTTCGGATGTCACCTGCAAGGTAGAGGGAAGGGGTGGTCTGCTGTAGTATGAGCTTTATCTCACTTAGGTCTCTCAGAAATTTTATTAGTTTTTAATAACTGGATTTAAAAGCATCCTATGGCCCTGACCCTGATTCTGCGGAACAGGCAGACTTCTTATCTACCCAGATTTAACTGACTGCATTTGGGTTCAATAGGAACAGAAAAGTACACTTTAACAACACGTTCAGCAGAGGGTATGACCACAGCTGTAATAGCAAGTTTTTATTATTAAAAAAGAAAAAAAATCTAGTGCATCATACTACTGGTTAGAGTCACCATTTAAATATGGCAAAACCTTGCCCCAAGGACCACAGCTGCAGGTCATTTTTTCATCAGCTGAAATTAGACTTGAGTTTTGACATTGCAAAGAGAATGGTGATGCTAAATATGAGGGCAATTGGCTGTTGTTAGAATACATTGTACATTTAGCCAGGTATGTTAGTTTCTGTTGGCATTCAATACATTGCAGACAAAAGCTGCACTGAGTCTTACCTTTTATCCATAGGACAGAGAAGAGGAAAATGTGTTTTGCTATTCTACCTACAAAAGAATTAAGGACTGTTCAGTGTTTGACTTTAACACAACAGAATTCAGTAATGTTACAGTAATAACACAAGTTTTAAGCATATTTTGGGTGCAGCAACTTTGTTTCTGTTGTGTGATTCTACATCTCCCAGGTCTGATCCTTGTGTTTGACAGTCAGGTATTACAACAACTGAAAATAATAATTCTAATTCCAATCCTACTTCGTTTGGCAACATATTTTTGTACTCCAAGCTGCAGCTATTCTTTAAGAATCTTTAGCCTTAGGAGTATATAAGAAAAAAAAATTGCTGTCTATCTCCTGAAGAAAAAGGCATGGGAATGAAAAATAAAACAGAGCAAACTGAAGTCCCTTTAGACTTGCAGGCCATTTGCCAGCTTCTTCACACAGGAACTTTCAGTTCTGCTGCTTGCTTTGAGTGCAGCAAATAGATAAACGTGGTCGTGTTGCAACTTAACAAACACTGCCATGCGTGACAAGTTGATAAACACTATCAAGAGCTCTATCAGGAGCTTATTAGTCCATTTGAACACGATGGAAGTGTGCTGGAAAGCTTTGATGCAGGGCTGAAAAATGAAAAATAACTGGGAAATGCT
>NW_010581299.1:82845-109049 GCF_000705375.1 Tinamus guttatus
AGCTTTCACTTCTGTACTCAAGTTGTCCTTCTGTTTGTGATAAATTCCTCTACCTGGCTGCCTCCTAGGTACAACACTACACTGTGTGATGCATGTGCTCAAGTGGCAAAAATGTATATGTTTTTATACATAAGGAACTATGCTAAACTCATGGCACAGCAGGAAGAATTTGGCTTAGTGACTTTATTAGATTAGAAATATATTTTTTTCTTGCTCTGTATCTATCACTTGTTTTTTTTTCATGTTTTTGCCTTTTTGATTTATTGAAAATTAAATACTGAGTTTAGATACAGTACAAAATAGGTGCTACAAAGGGTTCTCCTGTGTTCTCTTATATATTGCTCCTTAAATGCTTGCCTGACTGGTTTGAGAGGTAGGCGTAGATGCATTAAAACAAGCTGGCAGTGTTTGCCTTCGAGGGTGTCACCGAATCAGCATGTGATCTAAGATCTGCTGAAGGAAGAATTATTATAAATTGTGCCATATATATTCCAAATGTCGCTTACAGTTACCTTTTCTTAATGGTATAAAGATTGATGTAAACAAATCAAAGCAAAGAGAGAACTCACCCCAATATTAGGACACATAGCAGGGCTTACTGACAAAAATATGAAGTATATTAGTTATGTTAATCAAAACTGATAAAAATGTAAGGAAAAAACCTTCTGCCTACATTGAAGGAGATACTTATTCTATACTCTAATGTAATTTTTGCAGTTTACTGTATAGATGAGCTATTTTATACCAGTTTTATTTTGTATTTTACAAAAGTATCCATACTATTTTTATAGTCCCTTTCTCTACTAAGACTCTAAGCACCATTGACATTTGTGGTAAGCCAACTTTTATGGCTCTAGAGAAATAACAATAATACAGTGTGGAGAAAATTGTGACACATTTTGTCTGGAAAATGTTGTTACACTGTCAAAGAAATATGAAGAACTTATTTTAATATCCTGTCTCACAATATGGGGTAAAATGGAAAGAAAATCAGGACGAGTAGAGTGAAATATAGACTTTAGCAAGATGTGATCAGTAACTAGAGGGCTAATATTCTCAATTATTTGCAAGACTTCAGTGCTTCCCAGATGCCTGAAGTAGGGCAAGGATGAAGGGAAGGAATTTCCCTCGGATTTGATGGTTGCTTGGCACTGTGGAATGTGGATACCTTTGCCCATTTGTGCGAGAATTGTGTCCTTTGCCTTGGTTTCCCCTGGAGCTCACATGGGAACACATGGAGAGCCTTGGGGGACGACTTCCTCCTTTCTTCAGTGCACGCACAGGAGATCCGAGTGCAGGATGTTGCTCATGGAGGTGTTACTCTTCCAGCAACTGCATGCACGTGAGAGGCTGTGTCATACACATGCAGAGATTCAGTAGAAGTAAACGTGCTCCCATCGGTCCTGAAGGAAAACCAGCAAGGCTCTTCTTTCCAGTGCGTTCTCAGACACTGAATAACATTCTGTAAAATAGAAATTGTTTGTGTGCATGTGCTTGGCTTACTGGAACACATAAATAATTTTCTTGGTAGCCTATTTATTCATCATATTAATATTAGACAAATAAGTGTTATTATTTTTAAAATGTATTTGTTGCCAGGCTACTACAGCAGAGAAGTACTTCTATTCATATGCTAGGTATTTTCAATTAAGTTATTAAATCCAATAATTCAATAAATTAATATGTTTAAATTAGATAACTTATTTACTTCATTTATTTAATTACTTATCTTGGTTTCTTCTGATTCTCAAACCTAGAATATTCAAATTTAAGTAACAGATCAGACACCGACTTTTTACAACAATTTATGTGGCATCTCTATAGGAGACCCCACCAAGTCACGATTTTCTTCTGCTACAGGGATCCATATATGTAAATTCAGGTAAAAGTATACAAAATGCACACTGAAATTTGATGTCTCAGTGCCACACAGGACATAAATTCACTGGTAAGTAGCTGGGGTTAAAGGCAGCTCTGACAGCCTCAGAACACATGCGATGTAGCAAGGGAGCCAGTGAGAGTGAACTATAAGTTAGGTTTTCTGTGAAGCCAGTAGCTTCCCACAGTGCAATGGGATTTCTCCCAAGTGTTTCTCATTTCATGGCAGCAATTATTAGTGTGATAATCAAGAAATAATCTGTGTTGTGACCATCTACACTGTGATGACCAGCAAACAGCCTATGTCATGTAATTGCTGTACCTCGACTCTGACGCGAAGGAGGGCGGGCGCCAGCGGATCCACTTTCTTCGGTTGTGCTCAGCAGGAGCGACGTGGGCCTGTTGCACGAGGAGCAACCTGGGAGCCCGCAGAGCAAACACGGAATGGGACAGCAGGACAAACGTGTTTTCAAGAATAAATGGTCTTCAGCTTATCAACAGCAAATTTGCTGAAGTGTTTCACAAGATAAATCTATTACGTGTGGCAAGCACAGACCCAGCAGAAGAAAAGATGTCTTTTTTCTTCTGAGGCCTACATATCTATTCACAAAGGGTCCACTCCCTTGGTGCAAAAAGAAAACACATGGCTGCAGCAAGCTCATAAATCATCTATTCTGTGTTAATGTTTCTTCTTTTAAATGGCAGAGAATATTGTTTAATATCATTTGTCTGATATTGTGTCTGATGGATTTAATACTTGGGGTAGCATAAAGTTCATATATCAGAGCAGACCACTGCTAGAGCGCTCTGGCCTCATTATCCTGCCTAAAGGAAACTTCACTTTTTTATTTTTCTTTTTGTCACCAAGTTAAATCAGATTTCCTGAAATAAGTATCATCTTTCAATAAGGCAAGCTGATTTAGACACAAAATTTGACCCGAATGATCTTAAATGTCTTGTTCAATTTTAGACTAATGAAATGAAACCTTAATGGGGAACTTAGTCTGTAACACTGACTTATTGGGTTTAAATAAAAACAAGAATCAGATAGTAGCTGGTATAAATCACCATCAAGTCAAGGATTGTTATGCCAGGCTATATCCACTGAAGTTTTGGCTCAGATTTTTCTTAAGCTCAAGAAATTGCCTTAGCAGAATTTAGAGGCAAATACCTCTTTTCGAATAAAAGCACAAACAAACCAGTTCTGGATTATCTGGTAACCTCTCAAGATAAATCTAGATCTGTTAGGACTTTTGCAATAAACAGTTTTAGCAAAAGGGAATGGACACACATTATATTTGAACAACGATACATAAGGCAGGAGGAAGGTATCTATAAAATATTTAAAAGCTTTTTAAGTAAGAAATAGTTGGATTTATCCAGATACATAATGTTTCAATGCAGTATATATTTAAAACTAAGCTGACTTACTAAAAAAAATTATACTGTTAGTCAAAGTTTGACGAAATCTTTACCTGATGTAAAAATTCATATATTCAGTTCCCAAGGAAATTATAGCTTATGGTATTATCTTTTTACACAGGAATGTGTAAATTCCCCATGTAAGTTCACTACTAATACTAAATACATAGTAAAATGTATGTAAAGAACAGTTAAAGTGGTCTTGTATTTACCCCACTTAAGTATTTCATAAAATTTTAGAGGCTATAAATAATGGTTTTAATACATTCAGGAGAACATACTGTTTTCTCTTTTTCATTTCATCAGCTGATCTGGTATTTTTATAATTGCCACCAATAATAACAATGCTTTCTTAATTTGCATTCAAATAAGTAACCACAGAAACTTGGGGGCCCAGGGAGAGGATGATGAATAATCGGCTGTAATGACCTTATGTTTTTCAGGAAATCTCTCTTTCATAAGGAACTTGTTAGGAAAATGGAAATGACGGAATTGTTCCTAATGCACCTACATCTTTTAAAAAATATTCAATATATGAATGAAAAAAGAGAACTATTTTATTTGTAAATAAATTTGTATACGTATATTAAAGTGTATAAGTGCACGTAAAACTTTGCTTTCGTAACTTACTTTATTTCTAAATGCAGACGAATGCATAATTCTTCTCCAGTCAGCTCTCCCTTTTGTTTTGTGGATTCTTTCACATTAACAGAGCAGAAGAGATATTTAACAGTAACAAAACAGCAGTAGGGATTTGCATATTCTTTTGCTGAGATATGCCAAGTTATATAGCATAGCAATGTACAATAGCATTTATATACTTCCATAGTTTAAGACTCTGTATCAAATACTGCAAGATATGTTTAGTCCAAAAGACCAGTAATAACCTATATAGATAGACAAATTATTTTCACATACTATATGAAATATTGTCTCTACAATACAGACCTATTTCAAATTCTGATTTCAGCTTCTTACCACTTTCCAAACACCTGCTCTCCCAATAATTTACAAAACATTTCAAAGACTCTTCCTTAAATTTTGAGAAATACAACTCTGGCAATTTGCCCACAGAGAGAGAAGGAAAGGAAATGTGTAGAGAAGCAAATGATGTTTTATGTTCATAAATCATCAAGAATTCACAGAGAATTAAAGTGCTTGGAGAATAAGAACAATTAAGAACTGCATTTCTTCATTTTCAAGTCCTGTGAGAATATCCAGTGTTCTTCAGGCATGAAAAATATTCATGTCATTTACTTCTAAGAGGTCATTTCTTTTGCAATGTGTGTGTTTATATCTCCCTGAGTAATCAGCCATATGTGTATTTTGTCAGGACAATGATAACTCCAAATAGGTGAGAAACTGTGAGGGCCTTGGCCAGACACAGCTGAAGTTAATGAGCGCTTTGCTTCTACGCTGAGCCTAGCTCAAAGTTAAGATCTGAAGGAGTGTTTTGTGTCACTGCAGAGAGCAGCCTTGGGAGCCACAGCTCTGCTGCCATTCCCGGCTCAGGGCAGCAGTGATCTCCACGAGCCCTCCCTGGACCCCTCCATTCCACACGGGCCCAGCGGGATTGCTCTGGAGGACCCAGCTCTGGGACATGCCCTGGTTCTGCAGCAGCTGCTTTCTGGGGGGGTTATGGGCAATTCTGTTTATGGGAGTTTCCACTGGCAAGTCCCCCGAAGGTCTCTTCAGAAAAATTGAGAAAAAAAATATGGTTTGAATTAAGGATTTCGAGCGGGTTATGGGCAATTCTGTTTATGGGGGTTTCCACTGGCAAGTCCCCCAAAGGTCTCTTCAGAAAAATTAAGAAAAAAATATGGTTTGAATTAAGGATTTTCCCAACTTTTCAGGAAATTAAGAGAGACATAAAACTTAGATGATAATAAACCCTTGTTAGAAAGGTGCTATTTAGTTCTGCTTGTAGTTTTACTCAGTCTAGACAAATCCAAATATGATACGATCATTTTGATTTAAAACCCAAATTTCCATATTATTTTAATTATTTTAATCCTATAATCTTACGCAGAGAAGACCTATGTGTAAGTAAGCCGGGCCATGATAGCCATGTATTAGACCCTGGATTTAGAATTCAGGGCTTATGACCGTAGTAACAAAGCTCCGAGACACAAGCACAGGGTAGGAAAGACAGACATCTTCCCAACTGAATGCAACAAAACTGATACTGGAATAGTTCTCTAATAAAAGTATGTGCTGCTTCAAAATGTAGTTTTTATGCTTGAAAAACACAGTCTTTTGTAACCTAAGATAAAGATTTTAATGAGAATTTTTGTGAACATATTATTTTCCTGTTAAAATACTTGAAATGCTTTGTTAATCCTGGTAAAACAGAAAACGGAATGTAAAGATGAATGGAACTGAAATACTGCAGTCCTCCTCTATGGAAAAAGTGCTGTAGAGCTGAAGACAAATGATGCGCTCTCTGCAGAAACCATATACACTTAGGAGAGTATTACAGAGAATTTCTCCAAGGCATGATTAATTTAATTCCTGTTAAAAGGAAATGGGACTTTTCACAATTTTTGAAAATACCCTAAGCATTCTATGATTCTATGATTCTATGATACGAGAGTACCTAATCTATACTGCCACAGCTGAAAAGCCCTCTTCTAGTTCACTTTCAGCTTTACAGCCATATTGATTGTGTTTAGCCAAGGATTAAATGAAAAGGTGATTAACATAATGAACTCACTTTTCAAAATATAGCTAACATATTGGACCTGCAATCTACCTTTTGGAGCAACACCTACTCATATTTATATCTCTGTTTTGCTTTAGTAGATGCAAAGGAAATACCCCTACCTATAAAATCCACCTTTCCATGGCTATCTGACTGAACAATATAATCCTCTAAAGATGGCAGTCTGTTTTTTGTAGCATAAATAGAGATTCATAATAAACTCTTACAAAATTCAGCAGATTAGGGGTTGGAGTCATATATTTCTTAAATGCTTCTCTTATGAGAGGATGAATAGCTCGTTGGCAGTGGCTATTTCTCTCCCCTGACAAGAGCATATGCCAGTGTTCCTGTCTATCACAGCACCTAAGTTTTAGAGGCCTGAGGTAGGAGAGATTAACTCTCCTTTAAGTGACTATGTTTAAAGGATAAAGAAATGAAAAGTCAGGATGTTATTTTTCTTACTTAAATGCCAGGAGAAATATGAAAAAAAAAGATTATTTTTAATATCCTCTCACTGTAGCTGCCTGTTCTGTTTACAAGACTACTCCATAAACAGCCTAAACATATCTATGTAACCTACAGATACTCTGAATGACAATCTAAAATTAAACATGAATATAGAAAAAAAAATTGCCTGTATAATCATTTCAGTTCAGAAACACATTGTGAATCATACTAGACAATAATCTGGTATCATGTGAGAAAAATCAAAGCAATTAGAATTTGACTCCCAAAAAACTAACACAATCAAAGAAGTCCCACATGATGAAACAGAATTTTGCATAGTAATTTTCGATTAAAAAATACTTAAAGGGGTATTATCTTCTCCTTTGAGAAAATTACTGGCATTATTTTTTTCCAGTATTTTTGTATCTCTATGGTCATATTGTTAGAAGTTTCTATAGTAAAAGAATACAGAGGAAGAATTACACTGTAAAAGTGTTATAGTATAAATAATCAGGTTATAATTGAACTATTATATTTTCTTCTGCAGAGAAACCCTACTGAAAATGCAAGAATGTCTCCATCACTTGCCACCTGCACAAGCAATAGCACCTTCTGAAATTGCAAACCCAGCCTGAAGCTTCGCTTGGCTTCAGATACCTGCATTTGTTGCATTCAACCAGTACAAACCGTTCTTCTAATTCCTTATTTCCGTTTTTTTCCCTGAAATCAGTCAGGTAAATGATGATTGCCACACAGAACTAGGTGAAATGTTCAAAGGAAATCTCATTCCATGGCAAAGAGTTTTGCTTTCAATTGGTTTTCTTTTTAAATCTACTGCAAACTCAAACCAAATTCCTTTTAACACATTTAGTATGCCTGATCTGATTTATGGTTTCATTTCAACACAATGAAACGTTAGTACTAATGACAGGAAATACGGCAAAACTCAAGAGATTTTGACCAGTATTCACGTGGAATTTGGAGAATCTGAAGTGTGTAAAACTAGGCCAGGAGGAAGCTAGTCCAGGAAGGAATTTTTGTCTTTCTGAGGCAAAATTGTTTTGCAAACCTCTTTGCTATATTGGTAAAATAAAAATCACAAATGCCAGGCTCATGCCACCACGCTGACCAGACAAAGTTCCCTCTCAAATTAAATGCGCAGGGATTAAACATTGGAAACTGGTACTGTTTGGTAAAATACGGCTAAGTTGATAAAATACTGTAAATACTGATAAAAATGGCCAGTCCTAGAGAAGGTCCTCTCAGCAACAAGACCTTGATAGCCGGATTAAAATATACTTTGAGTAAGCAATGAGGATGACCTTCCAGGTATTACTACCACAGTTCCTTTGTACGTACGCTTCTGGAACCCTTCTGTTGTTTTAGGAGGAGAGAGGAGGACAAATTATCTGCAAGCCCTATGTTTAATTCATCATCTTAAAGAGGTTCCTCTGCTGCATCAGGAGCTGCATTTCTAACAGAGTGTGTTCTGCATCAAGGCAAGCTGTTTATCCCCTTGAGACTGCACGTTGTCTTTTGTTGTTTTCTGAGCATATTACAGAAAAATGGAAGTGTATATGCATCACTAGGAACTCTCCACTTTATCAAGTAGAACATTTCTTGATAATTAGAAAATTATTTTTAGATTATTCCAGGACAACTACAATTTCCCATAAAAATTTACATTCAGCTGTAAGGTTTGCAGGCGATATTTCACACTGCACATCATAAAAATATTAAATGTGTAACTCTTGTACCTAATCCCCGGCATGTATGTTTCTCTGCAGCATGAGGTTTATCTTTAAGAAAGGATCTACTTGACTTTAGAGGAAAAAACACGTGCTTGCAGTCCATCCTCTTTAAGCACTAACCTTACTAATTACCAATGGTGAGTGACAGAAAAAAACACTTAGTTACAGCTTGCTACTGTTTGACATTAGAAAAGGTCTTTTATTATGTAGATTGAAGTTATCTGGCAAAACCTTTGCCAGTTTGATTCAAACACGATAAGCACTGACTCACAGAAGTGAGTGCTTACACATGCACGATCCTAGTGGATTCTCGAGTTTTCTACCGGCATGGACAAAGGGCAGTGTGACATCCCTGAAGGCTCTGCTGGAGGGGCCTTTCCCGCGTTGGGACAAGGGCCCGCGTGCGGTGGGGTTCAGCCTGCTGCCGGGGCGCTGCCTTTCCTGCCACCATCGACTGCAACGCACAGAACAGGGCCAGGTTGTTCACACAGATTTACAAAGCTCTTGGCCTGGTGGCGGTGCAGATGAGCACCAAAGGAGATTTATACTGCAGATGGAGTAGACTTCTGACCAGCTTAACCACTTCTTATGTGCACAGTCTGTGGTAGACGAGCAGAAACCATCCAAAATTGCTGCGTATAGTTAAAATACATAGAAGACAGCCCAGCTCCTCCCTGCACTAGATCTGACTGCAGCCCAAGGCATTAATCTCCCACCGTCATAAACACCATGGAAAAGAAATGCTAATAAAAAAGACAGTAATGACTCCATCAATCACAAACGGGAGTATATAAATATTGGAGAAGCAACTCCCACTTTTAAAAGAAAATCAGTGGAACAAGTCTCTGGGGAAACTATTTGCATTTATTCACTGTGAAAAATATTTATACTCTGAAAATGATACTGCCTTTTAAATAACCATCTGATTTTAAGTGTCATTCTTATACCTTTATCAGCTCTTAGTGGCATAATTATGAATGTGTTATTAGGGCTTCTGCTATCAGTTCTGTTTGCAGGAAGGTTTGATTTAGTTAGTAATGAAGTTTGCTTCAAGCTGAAAAATAGCTCATAAAAATCATTTCAGCCTTACGTCAGAGCTATGTAAACCTGGATTAGATCAATGTCTAAAATGACTTATAGTTGGAAAAAAAAAGGTATCTCCTAATTAGGGCACATAACAATGAGATTTTCAAATAAACTACTACTGTGCTGACAAAATTACAGAAGTAACTTACATCTAGAAAGAAACTGAGCCAATTACTATTCTCTGCTACAAACTATTTTTTTTTTAATCTTGTGCTTAAAATTGTGTTAGATGTCTGCAGAGAGCTCAGGAACCCCACTGCTTTTGTGGAATTTAAGGGCACTGGAGGAATTTATGGAGCTGCACATTCCTCAAACGTCCATAAACATTGAGTTTCACTTATATTATTTAAATAAAAATGTTGCCAAAATAAACACTTTCAGTTAATAACTCAGCAAAATACAAGTGCTTTTAAAATAATCTATATATTCTTGATACTTATGAAACTGACTTGTTTATTCTGTTTTGTATTAAGGAAATGTCCTTTATCACTCTGAATTTGGGCTTGTAGAATTATTCGTAAAATGTGCAGGCTACCAGCTGAGTTAAAGCAACCCTTTTCGTTATATAACTTATAGCTTTTTATACCCATAGATCTCATACCTTCTACTTAGAAGCTGTTTTGAAAAATGTTATGTTCATAGAAGAAAAGTTTGGCCCTGAGCACCTTCCACTGAACTGTCTTGTTCCCACTGACTTTGAAGTCTTCTATTCATTTTTACTTTGAAGTGCCCAGTACATTTGAAAATACACTTCAAAACTGAGGCATGCAAAATCAGAAGTCAAGAATTATTATTTGAAAATATGGCTTGTGCTGACACTACGCAGATAATTGGAAACATCCAGCAAGATATTATAATAAAATATGTTGAATCTCATACATTCAGCTACTAAATCTTGAGTATTGAACCTGAATGCTAATAAAATGAGTGAAACATACATTGCACTCACTTACCTGTGGCTATGTAAATATTCCTAAGCAGTAAGTTATGCATGTATTTGGCACTATTTCTGGAAAGAAAACTGATTTGCTGAGTGAGATTAATGCATTACATCAATGGCAAAGTTAATTTCTCTTTAAAGTTATATCAAAAAATGGCAAATTTTATTACAGTTTTACAAAAGACAGTTCATTCTTGTCAATCTTCCACAGTTTGTCTTTGTTGGTCATTCAGTGTATCAGATTTTTGCATGCAAGACCATCCACATCATACTCAAAATTTAAATTATAGTTAAACAAATACAAGGAAGATGTTCCTGTTTCCTTTGACAGAATTTTGTGAATGGTTTATGACTCTGTTCTTTGCATCTAATATGTAAAAGTTTAATCTCATCAACTACTCCTCTTAATTTGTAAGCTTATGTTCCCCAATTTCTGTATATAGGGGTAATAACATTTGACTACACAGAGTTAAAAGCTTCTTGTAAATATAAGGATGGTTTTAGATTGTTCTCTGGAATCTAATTCCCAGATTTGCATAGCAGTGTAAAAAGAGTTTTCATTTATAGCATATTATAGCATATATAATTCTTCCCTGAGCAAATTGTGTCTCTGATCCTGCAAATAGATTTGTAATCTATAGCAAACTTAATGACATTGACAGGACTCCAGACAGGAGGAGGACTCTGCTTGGAGACAGCATCTTGTAGGACTGAGAATTTATGATTTTGGTTTCTTTTTTCTGTTTGCTAAGCAGAAAATAAATGTAAATATTTTTCACTAATGTCTTACAATATTTATGGGAATGAAAAGATCTAAACCTTGTCCTATTCCTTGCTTCATGTACTGCTTTTAAATGGGTAAAATATTCCAGAATGAGCATATTCCTTGAAGCTATGTTGAGAACTGAAATAATTTATGTCCACACAAACGTCAAGATTCTGTGTATACGTTTTAGACAACCTCACTTGATATAACTGTGGTAAGAGAAAGAAATTTGCACCAAATATTTTTAGGTAAATAGTGTGTAGATTTTTCAAAAGGTTATTTAGTGAGGATTAAATGTACAGCCCATCTTTTTCTGGGTCATGTCATTTATACTGGTTATTGGAATTGAAGCATTTAGCTAGTAAATGAGGGTTCTTTAGCTAATAATAGCAAAGAAAGAATTTGCAGTACTAAGATTGCTTTTTGCATTGAAAACATCTATTTTGCTCACTTTATGTGCATTGTATTATTCCCAGCATAAAGAAATCAGAGATAGACCAAAATTAATAGAGAGGCTACAAATACAGGAACATATGCATAAATTATGCACATAAAATTAATACTGAGAATGCATTTTGTTTTCTTATAAGATGAGTTCTTAAAATATGTTGCTTTTGTACGTTCTTCCTGTACAGCCAGAGAAATTTCCTTGCTGCTTTTTGCTTCAGTTGGATATTTCTTCATATTCATATTTCAGAGCGTAGGTAGCTAAAATACCCCTCTCCTCCAGAAACCATTAAGGCTGAGAGAACTAAGGATAGTCAGGGAGGTATTTCCTTTATGTTTCTCTCAACACAGCTAAACTGTTCTAATATCTGTCACAGGCTTTTCTGGAGAAAATAGGAAGAATAGTGTCTCCCAGAGGGCAGGAGTCTGTATAGATGCTGGTTTATAGAGCCAGGCTTTTACAGCATGGAGAAAAACAAAGGTTTGTAATCAGAATATTCTGGTCCTGTCTGCAAACACTGTATCATTTGTATGATTTTTCTTCTAGAAGTGAGTCATTCTGTAAGTCAGAACCGCCAAACCCCGCTAAGGCTCGGCAAGGGAATTATCAGCCCCAGCCCCTGCTTGCACTCAGCTAAGCTCTTCACCCTCTCAAATAGTTGTTTGAATATGGACTTTCATTTAAAAAGAAAAACAGTGGCAAGGTAATTTCATATTTATATAGGTCTCTCTGTTGTTTCCTTTGAGCAAGATCCATTGAAAAACTTGAGAAAATCTGCCTTCCATATATGTGCAGTCATTAATATCCCTGCTGAGACCTCAACATAAAACCCCAGTACAGCTGAAGTTGAGGGGTCTTTATTTGTTCACAATATAAAAGATTCTTTTTGCTCTTTGTCAGGTGTAATAAATAATACTTAGCAAGTCTGTTGACAAGACTTTGGATATGTCCAATACACAAGCAGTTTAAAGTAGCAGTTTAGGATCTACTCTTCCTTTTTGCTTTTTAAAGTCTTTGAAAACAAAATAATAACAGCATATATGAAAGTATTAATTACAAACATAAGGAAATAAGGAATCTAGCCCACCCAGCTGTTACAAATCTAAAGAAATAAGGAATCTAGCCTGCACAGCTCTATCTCACTTTTCAGTTTTGATCGTTCATAATTATAAGAAATGCAAATTCCTAGCTGCTTGTATAAGTGGCAGTATTTGCAAAAATAATTAAAGAACAACACTGCTGAAGAAGGACAGCCACATGCTCTGTTTCTACTCGCAACATCCCCCCTATAGCTTCCCCATAGGGAAGCTCCTGAGGTCTTGGTAAGCCGCCTTCCCATCGCTTCCGTGCCAAGGGGCACAAAAGGAGTGTCCACCTCTAACGGTCTGCTCCCACTTCCTGCCCAGGGGTGGTTTATTGAAATATAAAGAAAAAAACCAAAAGATTTAGACTGTATTTCCTGAACCCTTTCAAGGAATTATCACATGTTGTCTATTATTTGCCTCTTTTTCTCCAAACTTCATAAAAGCATTAAATGCGCCAAAATGTTTCACAAAAGATTTAAATTGCTCTTTTATTTGGACAAAGATTTTGGCAACAGTGATGGAATTCACTTTACATACTGCTACAGTTTTTACTTTTTAATTATATAATTTGTTCTATTCCCACTGCAACTCAACAGAACTGCTAAAGAGGATATGAATGAATGTGAAAGTGAATGTGAGTTGGAGTAACCAAGCACAGGAGGGTAATGATGGTAAATGTCTCCCTACAGATCACTCCTTTCAAGAGCTTTAAAAGTATAATTTCCTCAACAGACATTAATTAGACAACTTTAAAAGGGTATAGCATGTTATAAAGAATGCCTAGCATGCCTGCATGTCATTTACAGCATGAATCCCTCATAGTTGAGCTGTATGATACAGCAGTGTTATCAGTTTGCACAGGAAGGAGCTTCTGTTACTCACCTCTATAGTTCTCCCAGGAGTCAGCACTGCACATCTCAATGCCTGTCTCCATTTCTACATGGAGAGTTCTAGGGAATTTAACTGTGTGTTTTTAAGCAAATCAACAGGCTCATTGAATTTATACACTGATTACAACTTCGTCTGCTGATAGTCGTCCATTTTTCAGAGGAAATGAAGAAAATATAAGAAGACAGAAGTTACACTGAAACATTCGTGATTTACATTCCCCATGCTTGTGAAAGTAGATTCCAATTAAAAAATAGATGATAGAAAGCATGCAGATCAAATGGTATGGTTTAATTTGGCATATGCTGGTTAGATTTCTTGTATCTTATTTTCATTTTCTTTACCAATTTGTGAATTATAAAAAGATAAAACACAAAGGTAAGGAGAATGAGCAAAGGATAGAGGTAGAAAGGCATCTAAACATGTATCTAAATTTAACTGAGATTGTTTATGTCAATGCAGTCTGCATAAGGATAAGCATGTGTTTATGCTACTTTCTCAGTTGCATAGCTACTAGCAATGCTTCCTCATGCGTCGCATCCTTCAGTGTTCATTTTTCAGGGTTTTTTTTACAAGATTCTAAACAAACAAATCAAATTATACTTACAGCTGTAGAAATGGAGAAACTGAGGTATTGAAGTTGAGCGACTTTGTCAAGTCAATGTTTACTATAGGAAAGATGATTAGCTTTCATGTCATCACTCCAAAGCTTTTGCCAGTCCTCTGGCACCGACTATGCAGCATGATGTGATACATGCTTGTGTGTTCATTTTTGAGTGACTAATATCCAGGGAAGAGTGTTTTCCAGACTACCAGGAGAATGACGAACATTTCCTAAGGATAACTCAGATGCTGAAGATAAAAAACATTTCATGTTACAGTTCTCATCCTCACTGTTTCTCAGGCACCCTCTGATTCATCTCTGTCACATACTTCATATACTGAAGTTTACATTTCCATCATGACACTTACAATTTGCCAAAACAGCAATTCCCTACCCACTGTCTCAGTTTTGCTAGTTCTTAAATCAGATGTGTACTGTCTGCTTCCATCCCTGCTCCATGTCTCAATTATTATTTTTGTAAAGATAAGAAAATCCCATTTTTACTACTGAGGGCCAGGCAGCTTAAGTCACAAGAATCTCTTGGCTTAATCCTTGTGTATGAATCATGAACTTTCCCTAATAAGTACTGGCATTCTTCAGATGATCAAGCTAGCTCTCTAAGGCTTCCAGAGCTTTCCACATTAGTTATCACCACGTTTAAAAAGTATCAAAAGTAGTAGTTGATTAGAATTATTAAGAATTTATATTGTTTATCGTTGCTTTTCCCTTCTATCCCCTAGTTCTCACTGTTACATGAGTTGATGCTGTAAATGGCAAAAATATGAACCAGTTAAAAAAACAAAGCATAAAAAGCCCCAAAGTAAGCTGTAAACACTCACATGACTCCAGTTAAGAATTTTTTTTTTCTCCATTTACTATCACAATACTGGGAGATGACCAGTCTGAGGATTGCAGCTTGCCTTATTCCCCAAAGAATAAACTCCTGCAGGAAAAGAATCGTATGCTCCATTGAAGAGCCTTAGTAAATGTCCTATGGTTAAACAAGAGTACTGTGAAGAATTAAATAAAATGAAGACCCTAAAAAGAAGAAGTAACAGTTAACACTTGAAGGTGAAAACAGACAATATACTCTAGATTCACAGTACAGAAAATCACTGAGATAGGCCTGGACTCTAGTAAGTGCTTGAATTGGGAAACATGAAGATCCTGAGCACTTCAGGAGATGTTTTACCCTAATGCACCAAGTTTGATAGTAAACCTAGTAAAGGCAGAACAAATATTAACCCATTCAGTTTAGCAAGCAGTGAGATTTCTGCTTTTTTTTTTTTAATCAGGACTGACGCAGGCAGAGTAAATTCCTGAAACAGTATTTTAGGTGCAGCACAGTATGACTGGGTGAGATTACATTTGGTAATAGAAAAAAAAAAAAAGGATCTTTATTGTTCCTGACTGCTAATTAAACCATTTTAATATATGGATTCATTACATATGCATCAATAGTAATATATGCACAAGCCATTTCAAAATCATTTGAAACTTTTCTGAAGACAACAAATATTTCTAAAACGGCAGTGACTAAGACTAGAAAAAGAAAAGGTAAAAAATTCTGAAAGGAAATCAGAAATGGTTACTATCATCTTCATGATTCAATAAACTGTAGTATAAAGATTCAATCAAGGACAAGAAGAAGCAAGATGAAAAGAATAAAATCAGGAGAAATTTTAAATATTATTTCCAAAGTTGGGCAATTCATTTGAGAAGAATACTATAAAAAATGTTTGATGAAATACAAACTGCTTACTCAAGGGCTCAAAAGAACGAGCCCTCAGCAAAGAATTGAAAACAATGCAGCAACATTACACTTTAACTTTTCTCAGAAATACAAAAAAACCTTTCAGTAGAAGTTAGACACTGTATTTGCAAGTTTAAAAACACAAATAAATTATCCTAGAGGACACATCCAGCCTTTCTCTGAGGACGATTTAGCAACATCCTTGAGTTAGTGACTGGCTGAATTTGAACCTTGCTGCCAGGGTCTTCACCTCGTAGCCTCTGCCCCAAGTGCCCCATCAGCACCCGATTTCAGGCAATCATTTAAATGGTCTCCTTAATTTTAAATTAAGTAATCTTGACACGATTTAGTAAATTGTTTGATGACGTCTTCATCAGTACTGAGTATTGAATTTAATAATGTTTAGACATAGATTTGAATGCTCTCAGATTAACAGAGTTTCCAGAATGAAGGTGGCTCTGTGGAAAGACTAAGGAATTCTCTAGCTCTACTCTTTCCCACTGAGCACAGAGTCCAGCGACAGCTCCCAGCTTCACTCAGCCACGCTCCATGCATCCCTCACCTTCTCCTGTTTGCATTGCCTACCGACTGTCAGGCTCCCATATCCAGCACACAAAGACCATTTGCCTTTGCTGATACGGTGTGTACCATATCAGCTTAGAACACAGCGCATCTTTTATGATTCCAGTTCGACATTCTCCAGATAGAGTTTGCAGTGTTTCTAGTTTGCAGTGCTTCTTACATCAACCTTACCTATGCAATGGCAGTTTTGACTCTCAAGATTTTTGGACTACAACTTCATCTCTGTGATTAACTTTCCTCAGAGCACTTCAGGCCATGACATAAAAACAAAAACATGAGTTTGTTACAGTAACTGAATAGGTCAATAGGGTCAACAGTTAGCAAATTCAAGCGTATTCTAGGCCATCAAGTGTGAATGCTCTAGAGAAAGCTGCATTTATACACCTTACCTTGTGCCCACTGTGATTTCATCATGGCTCAGGAGTCTGAGTTATGTGCAAGAAAAAAGTGCCTAAGAAACTCTAGTACTAAGGAGAAATTTAGAAATAAGAAACCTAAGGCTATAAATAAGAAACTGATTCAACATTACGGAGCATATCTGGAAAAACACCTGATGTGTCTCACCATCCTAAGCGGGTGATGAGAGAAGGAGCTGGTGGAAGGGCAGTAACGAACCCACATCTCTGAGCTCCGTTTGCTCCAGCGGCGGAGCTGACGATTCCGGCAGCCACGGGGCTCTTGGCTTAGCCCTCCACTACCCCTTGAGACCAGTTTCATGCAGGAGACCAGCAGTTAAAATAAAAACTTCTTGCAAGTAATCTACAACATACATAAGCATAACATATGGGTAATTTCCTCAGGTATGGAAAGATGGGCAAGAATAATTGTATGGACATAGATATTTTTATGCATGTTCATTTGTAATTGATATTTAGTATTTTCCTTGTAGAACATTAAAAACAAGGTTTTATAAAACACAGAACTACAAAGTGAGTCCAGAGTGCTGGCATGACATGCTCTTAAAAACGTGCTGGTTATGGCTTCCATATGCTCTAAGAATATTAAAATAATAATATATTTGATTAATCTGACTACTAATTTTAATCAAAAACATGTAATTTATAGAATTATTTTCAGATAGCATTAGAAGGAGATATGATAAAAACAAATATAAGAATAGAGCAAAGTGAGAAAACACAGTCTGATTGCTAATCAGGTATATGAATTACTTTCATAAAGGTCTTACCAATTACTATTATTGTGCATTTCATTTTTTATGTCTCATTTTTGGTCAAATAGCTCTATCCTGATTCCAGTGCAGATCATCAGTTAACTCTTCCATATTTTAATGTACTACTAAATTATTTTAAAAAAAATCTGAGCAATCTGTATCATAAAATTCAGAAAATTGTACTCTTAAGCATAGATATATTCCTATGGCCCAGATCTTTTTAGCCAGTCAGTAGGTCTTCTGTTGTTTAATTTGGTTTTGTTTAGTCTCTTAAAGGGACAAGAGAACCACAACAATATATATATTTTTTTCTGAAAAATACTGCTTTTAATATATGATATCTCTTTGCCAATACTAAATTCTGTTTAGTGTATGCAGTGACCAACAGAAATGAAATTTATGGGACAGGTCCTGTACCCAGTAAGGCAGCAGCACTTAAACACTAATATGGGTTATATTTTTATTTAGCTCCCATATTTATGATCAGATAATGCACATTCAGAATTCTTACCATATCTAACACCATCTACAAATTTAAAAGCAATGGGGTTAATTTTTTCCCCAGAATGAAAGATGCAACGTGCTATTTTTATGTTCCATTAGGAAAAAAGCTGATGGAGGAAATAAAGCAGGGTAACAGAAAAACAAAACAACCAGTGAAATCCAAGTTTTTAATGCAGAGATGCGGTGCCAAGAAAGTGCTCCAGAGAAACTGCTTAACTGTCAGCTTCTGTACCTGCTGCCAAGAAAACGCTGCCATGTTCACTGATCCCGTAATTACCCGGGCCGTGTTCCGAAACAACTTTCTCTGCACTGTGTCACCTCCGGCGCGTCCAGGGGGAGGGAGCTCCAGCCCCGCCAGGCGCCAATGGGAAGATGGCTCGGCCGGGAAAAGTAGGTGGAAGGGCGAGCTCTTTAAAAAGGAGGATTTAGCATTAAGAAAGAGCAGTCTTGTTGCCTACAGACATTTGGGGGGAAGCATGGAGCTGTAATTTGCGTCTTTGAAAACACTAATGTGCAGGGTAAAAAGTCTTAAACTGTTATTTTTCATGCCCTATGAAGGCAGCCTGAGTTTTTGCTTGCCTCTGCTGCTTTAGAACAGATTTTAAAACTGGATTCCTAATGTTTTGCAGTGTTTTCTTGCTTGCTTGGACTTCTGAGGGAACTTCACAAACATGTACGTGAATATAACATCAGCTTTCCAGAGGTGCCCGAACAGGCAGGCTGCCAGAGACAGGATACCGTGTGCGTTCTCAAGGAAAGCCACCAACCCATCAGCTCCAGTTAGGGAATATTTCCAAGCATCTTCAATACAGTTTATGATCCAATCCAAAACTGTCTCAATTGTCTTGAATACAATGCACACGACACTGTTCTTATACTGTAATTATACAGTGTGCTCAAAGCATGTTTGTAATGTTCTGTGACAATACAAATAGTCTCAGTTAGAGAATGTGAAAGCAGTGGCATAAAATTAAACTCTACCCCTATACTGTAGCAATTTTATCTAGGTCAGCCATCAACAACTAAGATTTATTTTCGGCTCACTCCGCTCTATTCGCCTCTACAACAGCCCTCTGCAATCTTCCTGTAAAGCTTCCTTTCACTTTGGACTTCTTTCCTGCATTCCCACTTTTACATTGCAGGGGTTAATGAAATGTTGGCTTTACTTTTTCTAATTATACCATTGCAGTTAAATCATTCTTTGCAGACACCAACTGCCCTGGAATTGCTCACTTTTTTGTGCCAGCTTCTCTATTAACTCCAGCATTAGAGGCAAGGGACCACTAGCTAGACAGTTGCCACTACTAACCCAATCTTAGCACAAGCAAATTCCCCAAAAGTTAAGTAATACTTTGAATCCTATTTTTTCTTCTTCATTACTGTATCACACAGTATGCATTCTGTAGCAGTCTATTAAGCCAAACACAAAGAAATTTTTCCCTTGGCGCACATTACTTAGATTCTATTAGAATTCTTGCTCGTTATGCATTTTGCTCTGCTCTCTGCATTTAACCAAGTACAGAGGAGAAAATATTAGGCCCAGTGTGTGTATGAGTGACATCAGCACTCTTCTTATCAATAAGCTTAGGCTTCCATGTTTTATTTGCAAGTGGGATTTCGCCTACTTCTGTTTATGTGGAAATTTTTCCAAAAATAAATGCACGTGACAAAGTGGCTACATATACCTCAACAAGAAAATTGCCCCAAAGCTTCCTAAAAAAGTAAACGGGATACCTGAAAAGTCTGCATTGCTCCATTTTCTATTTTAAAGCGTGGTTCAAATCACAGGAGATTTTGCTTGCCTTGATTTCAGCTATGCTTCAGACAAGCCATCTTGCCATAGCTTCAAGCCACTTTAGTAACTCTATTTTTAAAGGCACAAACTTGAGTTTTGGGAAAGCTACTGTGACTAAGAGCATTTTAAATGCAATTTTTGTAATATGAGAAGGAATTTAAATGGTATTTTTCTGTATCCAACTGCAAAAATATAAAACATTTTCTGATTTATTCTTCAATCTCCACCATTGCATTACCTATAATTAAAAAAGACAAGCATTTTGCTCAATATGAAGTCCAGAAAAATCATTGAATTTGCTCTTGCAGACTAAACTGACTCTCTAACTGTTTTGCCTTAATTTTGTAACATTATTCCCTTGCCCACCACCACTTGGACTAATTCTATATCCAAGGTCAAGCAACAGACAAAAACAGATCCTAGTGGATAATGCTAATGACCAAGGAGTCCTGCTATTTCCAGTTTTACTCCTCATGAAAATGGGAATTATCTGCTTTAGAAATATGTTTTTTAGATGTGAGTAGAATACGAAACTATTTTTTATACCTAGATACAAAGTGTAAGAGAGGGGGATATAGAAAATGAACAGTCAAAAATAACAGCCATTAATGAGACAGCATCAGAGCCAGCCATGGAATGAATACAGGCTGCAGAGACAGTTGCTCCTGAGAGCAACTCAGATTTTTGGAGGGGTCAATTTAGCAGCCTACGCCAGAAGCAGCTTTGCATTGATTGCATGAGAGCAGGGATGCAAACCCTGCAAACCAGCCTGCCAGGCCCAAAAGCTGGGTGGGATGAGCTGTCCTCTGTGAGTCACTAAATGAATCCTGCACAAACTCACACAGGGGTGACAAAGTGTGTTTCAGCCTTTCGTAAGGATTTTTTGTGGCCTCCTCACACAGGAAAAGTGCTTGGAATTGAAGATTGCACAAGAAAACCATATTTTCTGTGCTGCTCTCTTTCTCCTTGATCGTCTTCCCCAGCGCAGCAGCAGCAGCTGTCAGAAGCTGCAGGTTTCCGGCGGGCAGGGTTGCTCTGGAGCGACACCTGCGCACGTTGACCTCCACCCAGCTCTGTTTGGGGTTCCTGCGTTTCTCTGCTCTTGGCCGTTCAGCTGACAGAAATCAGAGCACTTGTTCACCAGAAAGCAAACGCTGACACCAACCTGCCTCCACACCAACCCGCCTCCACACAGGCTGCGCAGTGGCGCCAGGCCACTCCTCCCTTCCTGGCTTGGCTTGTCCCGCTCTGCCCCACGGACCAGCCCCTGAGGTATCGGTGGACGCGAACGTGCCCAGGTGGCACCTTCATGAGCTGCTTCTGCTCCTGACACGGGCTGATGAATTGGAGCGCTCGCGAGCCAAGCTTTGCTTTTCTGACAGCTTGTTTAGCGGGCAGTGAGTGGTTAGCTGCCGGGCCTGCTTCATCCTTACTCCATCACCTGGTATTCCTCAGGCTGTCAGCCCTGACTCCGAACGCGTGCGTTAGGGCTCCACTGCTTGCAGTTCCGCTTGCTAGACCAGTAGCAAATGACTTCTCCATAGGGTCTGTCTCATTACTCAATAAGCCAGTCCCTCACCCGACCAGAGTAGGAAGTACTTGGTCTGTAGCGCTAGTGGGCAAACGCCCGGGCCGAAGGCCACGATAAATACACTTCCCAACTTGCTCTCCGCTGTCACACAGTGTTACTGTGCTGTAAATCTGTTCAGTGCTAGCTCTGCCTTAAATGTTCCTCAGGCTCTCCACACAGTCTTTCCCGCCTTCTACTTCCCAAATTTAATTTCTGGTCCACCATGGCTTTCTGCTGTGGCATTTTTCAGGTGGACGAGTCCCCTGATTCAGCTCCACATGAGCCCGCAGGCAGTGGGGGCTACGTGTGAGCAGGCAAGAAGGGCACGACGGGGGACAGGGGCTGGCCCAGCTCATCCGGCCAGCGCATTGCTGTGCGTTTTATGGCTTTCAGAACTGCTTATGGAATTTTTAAGGAATATTCTAATTTGTATTGAGCCTCTTAGTGTGCAGGAGCCCCTCTAAACCTTGTCACAGCGCAAATTTAATAATCACATTTTAATATCCTACTCCAGCATTCAGGAAATAAAGGAAATGCAAACAGTGCAAGATTTTAGAGACCTCTGGAAAGCCCCTCGTTTCTTAACAATTTTCTGAGCACTTTCCAACCACCACTATATCCATTTTCTAATAGAGAAATCCACAGGTCAGAAATCTATGGCAGGAGTACCATAAAAATCCAAGTACATTCTGCCCGGCTTAAAGAAACGCCAGGAGCTGGTGCCACAGCGCACGGAGGACAGCGGGAAACAGCAACGCTGGCCCGGAGGCCCTGGCCCGGCCGGCTCCAGCCTTGTACAAAGACGCAGTGCGAAGCGCGGCCTGCTCGGCCTCCCGGCCTCACCTACAGCAGTGGCGCTCAAGATAGTTTCAAAAACCTTGTTAAAATTAAAATATACAGCTCCTACTGCCTCCCCTCATTCACAAGAGCTGCTGTCCCGTCAAAGAAGGAAGCTGCACTTGCTTAACACAAGTTGCTCTTCACAAGTGCCGCTGGTTAATCAGCTCTGCCTTTTCTTCTAGGTACTTACAAAATATTTTCCTCTGCTTTTATACTTCTTGTTCAACTTACACCTAGTGCAAAGGAGGCAAGTTGGATTCCTGAATAAGAGAAATATTTGCAGTTCAGCTACAGGAAAATTCACTCATTCTTTGTGGTTTACAGTGGAAAGGGGCGTCTTACTCCACCAAGACCTTTTAAAATGAATTTGCCTCTCCTTTTTTTTTTGTCTGATTTTAACATGCCTGAGAGCCTTTTACAGCTCCACCAGTTTAATTTCTGTACCATCTTTGTGCCATACTGTCTTCTTTCTCTTTGACCATCCTTTATACAACATCCTACTTCTTATTATTCTATTACTAACAAACATTTATAAATTTCTTCTAAATCGAAAGTATACTATTAATGGCATTAATATTAAAAATTTGCTGTCATATCAGTAATGTTCAAATGATTAAGAAGAAACTTAACACAAAAAACATAAAATACTATATCAATATATGTCTAACTTCCTATGTAATAATCCTGAACCACATGTTACAGCCAAGAGTTGTAAAAACTCTTCTCTTCCAATGGTCAAAAACTAACACGCAGCTTTTACGAGGTTTACATCCACACGCAGCTTAAAACAAGCAGTGATAGCCATTTTAAATCTTCTTTATGGAAGTTGTGTTACATACTACCCATCGTAGTCTAAAGGGGTAAAAATTATTTGTTTTCTTTTTCACCAGAGTTTTGTATTTGTTTCTAACTTTGATCCAGAGGGTATTCAAATGAAAACTGCACTTCCTTTTTTATTTTTTTTTCTTTATACCACGTACAGTGTTGGGACAGCAATAAGAAGTGCTTTTTATAGACCCAGTTCCAAAGCATTAGTTTGGAAGCAAAGAGATGCCACATGGAGTGTATAGGTTAGTTCAGCTGCTTGCCTAACCACCCCGATTGTGAAATGCTGAGCTTGACCCAGCTCACACATCAGCAGAAGCTTGAGACTTTGAGAGTTTGGTTTAGGATTTGTTTTAATTCATTTCTGTTGAACGAAATAAAACATATCACTTGAGCCAAATTCTAGTATTTTGCTTCGAGTTTTAATAGCATATGCCATCTAAAATGACTCTACCATGCCAAGTAATAAACACTGAATATTCCTCAATGCAGAATTTTCTTATTTTGATAATCAGGCTATAGATTAAAAGGTGATTACAATAATCCAAAACATGAGGTTTTGCAGGCTAACCCATTAGGACAGATCCCTTAACTCTGAATGAAAAAAAGAGTCTTGTCATGACCCTTGGCAGTTTCTTAAGCCTCGCCTACAGCTTCATGGCTCTCCCTGAGGTTGAGATTTTAAACTCCATTATTCTCCCTTCTTCCTGTTAAATGTGACAAATGCACTTAATCAATTTATAAAGATGAATACGCACCAACTATGAGCAAGTCATATTAGGACACATTTTTTTTGGATCTGAATTAGAGGGATTAGCCATTACATTTATAAAGCTTTCCAGACTTGTACAGTAAACACTTTTTTGCTCAACAAATTTAGTTGACAGTTTTCTATATAAACTTGAAGGTCACTCTATTGCATTTTTAGAGTAAATTCCAGAAACAAATACAAGGAATTATTTCTGGAACAAGAAACAGTTGTCTTTTTCTTTTAGAAAGAACCACATACATGTATTTCACATGGGCTCTTTGAAGAGGATTTTACCTTTGTAAGATACCAATTGGAAGATTTTCTCAATGCTTTACATCAGTTTAGGCAAATAAAGCAAAAGGAGAAGTAACATTTCTGCTATGATTCGGGTGACATTCATTTGCTGTAAGCAGGCAAAAAAAAAGTGCATGTCTAAATCTGAAGTAATTCGTAACTCTGTGCAGTCTGTGGAAAGAAACAGGCACCTTGATCCAGCAAGGGCATTTAAGGCAAGTCGGAAAAAAAGCCTTATGGAAGTTCCTGCTTCTTTCTATTGAGGGACTCCTCAGGGACTCTGGAGTTGGGAATGAAGATTAAATTGCCAACTTCTGAAAAGGTGAAGTGAGAAAATTTTCACAAAAAAGATTAACGCTTTTGCTGAGTACAGCAAGGAGCACAATAACAGACTCTAGGCAGAGAAATTTCCATGGAGCTGGTCCACGAGAGCTGTGTCTGCGCACACGCAGAGCAGAGCCCCAGGATTGCTGCTTCTCTTCAAAAGAGCAGTTCTCTACAGCTGGTCCTGCAGGGCCGAGGGCAACTGCATGCCAAGAGGGAGCCAGTGGACAACCCAGAGCCAGGGGACAGTGTCCAGAGCCAATCTGGATCTTGCAGCGTCTCGTGCAATATTGAGGGCAGTCATGGCACTGTTACAACTATCTGGTCTGGTGCTTTAAAATACTGTGTGGTCCCAGAGAATGATTTTTGCAGTTTAGGTGGATTCCTATAAGAGTGGCACTTCCTTTCTAGTATCTTAGAGCTCCGGGACTAGTGTTTGGTTTAAAACACAAAGCTAAGAGCATCTGAAACATTCTCTCTAAATCATTTTTTTAATTAATGAAGGTGATCAAAATCAATGTGCCAGAAAGCCAGAAATTCTACTTTTAATTATGAATATGCCTCTGAAGCCCTAGGTGTTATTCTTGGAAGTGACATTCCTGTGTGACAACAATGCTATTTTAAGATGCACAACCTTCTGAAGGCAGCCTCAAATTAATTCAGCCCAATGAATATGATTACATATATATGTGGATCTAAAGGTACTCAGCTAGGGCAACTATCCTCACCTTGTAGTGCTGCAGTTATTTGAACTATTTCCTTTTTATTTTTCCACATTTCCCATAAAGCTATTTCCCTATTGATACTCTCTTTCTCCTTTTGTAAACTTATTTTTAATATTGAACTTTCTGCTTCCTTCTCCACAGGACGAGCTTCCTTTATTCTGTTTGATAAAAGCAGAAGCTATGCCCAACAAAGTGAATGAGTTTAATCACGTGCCCAGAAATATCAGTTCATGATCTTTTTTTAAGGTTAATTTCATAACAGACTTGTTTCTATGCAAATTTGCATATTGAACATGTTCAAGGACAAATAAGATTTCTAATAAAGCAGGTGGATTAAACTACATGAAGTGAAAATTGCTACCAGCTTGCGGGGAGGTGCAGTAATGGCAACTGGCCATAAGACAGTGCAGAACCAGTGAAGAGGCAGGTAGCAAGTATCTGCCCAGGGACAGATGCTCTCGAACTGCAGAAAGCCACAAAATAGGGATAAAGAGACAAAAAAAAAATCAATTTATCTTTCTCTTCCTAATATTCCAGGGTTACTTTTACAGAATAAGTCTGAGTGATAAACTGTAAATAAAATGGGATTTCTTTTTCCATATTTATAACAACAACAAAAAAATCATAGAATCATAGAATCCTTAAGGTTGGAAGGGCCCTCTAGAGGTCATCTAGTCCAACCCCTGCACACGCAGGGTCACCTAGAGCACGTGGCACAGGACTGCGTCCAAGCGGGTTTTGAAGATCTCCAGAGAAGGAGACTCCACAACCTCTCTGGGTGGCCTGTGCCAGGGCTCTGTCACCCTCACTGTTAAGAAATTTTTCCTTAAGTTCCTGTGGAACTTTTGGTGCTTCAGTTTGTGGCCATTTCCTCTAGTTCTGTCAGTGGCCACCAGGGAAAAGAGAGGCCAGCACCATCCTCCTCACTGCCTCCCTTGAGGTACTTGTAGACACTGCTCAGGTCCCCTCTCAGCCTTCTCTTCTCCAGGCTGAACAGGCCCAGCTCCCTCAGCCTCTCCTCATAGGGCAGATGTTCCAGGCCCCTGATCATCCT
>NW_010581299.1:109293-126250 GCF_000705375.1 Tinamus guttatus
TGCAGGACCTTGCACTTGGCTTTGTTGAATTGCATGAGGTTTTTCACCGCCCAGTTGTCCAGTGTGTCCAGGTCCCTCTGGATGGCAGCGCAGCCCTCTGGGGTATCAGCTACTCCTCCCGGTTTGGTATCATCAGCAAACTTGCTGAGGGAGCACTCTGTGCCTTCATCCAGGTCATTGATGAATAAATTGAACAGGACTGGACCAAGGACTGACCCCTGGGGGACCCCACTAGCCACAGGCCTCCAACTAGACTCTGCACCGCTGATCACCACTCTCTGGGCCCTGCCATCCGGCCAGTTCCTAATCCATCTCACTGTGCACTCATCTATCCCACACTTCCGGAGCTTGCCCAGGAGGATGTTGTGAGGGACGGTGTCAAAAGCCTTGGTGAAGTCGAGATAGACGACATCCACCGCTCTCCCCTCGTCTATCCAGCCGGTCATTTCATCATAGAAGGCTATCAGGTTAGTCAGGCAAGATTTCCCCTTGGTGAATCCATGCTGACTACTCCTGAGCACCTTACTCAAAGGGAAGCACTGATCCTGCGCGTGGAGGAAGGGCTGCTTCAATACTGACCAGCTCTCTTGAGCCCCCCTTCCTTCTAGAGCTCTAGCCCATGGGATTCTTCTGAGGAGGTCTCTGAAGAGGCTGAAGTTGGCCCTCCTGAAGTCCATGGTTGCAAGGCTACTTACAGTCCTGCCACCTCCTCGTTGGATCCTGAACTCCACCAACTCATGGTCACTGCAGCCGAGGCTACCGTCAAAAAGTTATCGTCGACGCTCTGCAGGAACCTCCAGGACTGCTTGTGCCTGGCTGTGTTGTTCTTCCAGTTGATGTCGGGGTAGTTGAAGTCCCCCATGAGAAACAGGGCCTGTGACCGTGAAGCAATATCCAGCTGCCTACAGAAGGCCTCATCAACCTCCTCATCTTGGTCAGGTGGCCTGTAGCAGACACCCACCACAGTGTCTCCCACATTAGCCTGCCCTCTAATCCTTACCCACAAGCTCTCAACTCGCTCATCATCCATTCGCAGGCTGAGCTCCATGCATTCCAGTTGCTCTCTCACATAAAGAGCAGCTTCACCACCTCGCCTTCCCAGCCTGTCCTTCCTAAAGAGCACATAGCCTTCCATGGCAGTGCTCCAGCTGTGTGAGCTGTCCCACCATGTCTCTGTGATTCCAATGAGATCATGATGCTGGGACCGCACACAGAGCTCCAGTTCCTCCTGTTTATTCCTCATGCTGTGTACAGGCATTTAAGGGAAGTAATCAAGCCTCATCCAACAACTCATCCAACATATTTTAATACGAGTTTTCTTTTAGTACAATCAAATTTACAGGTTCTGATTCCAGTTCATGGAGCGAACAAGGAGGGGTATCTGACGGAGTTTAGCATTTCCCTAACAAAGCCAGCTGAATGGAAAAAAAAAAACAACATACCTCTAGTACCTCTAGTTCAGCAAATCCAGTTGTGCTAGCGTCACTGGAGGTTACTTGAAAATAACCAGAATTATTTGAGGCATTCAGTCCACCTTTGGTTTCTTAACCAAAAAGTCTGAGCTCTTGACTGATGCCCAGCTCTGTGCACAGCCTGGGACTGTCCCATGAAAACTGTGGCTGAAAAGGGCATTTTTGAGACCTTGGAGACCCAGCACAGCAGGTTTTGTGCAGCAAGCTTACAAAGCTGTTTCTGATGGCTGAGAAGAAAATAGAACTCACAGAGAACTAGAGCAGGAGAAAGCTCTGCCTTACCAGACAACAGGAAGAGGAAGAGAGGTGGGGACCACACATACGAGATACCAGTTGCCTACATGTTGACTAGGAGGACAAGACACAAGCACATCTATTGCAGAGGCTGCAATGGTCCTCAGCCTGTGCAAAATGGCATGTGTACCCTCTCCTCACCAACAGGAGAAGACAGGAACCTGTTGTATTCATGACTTACACTACGATGCCAGAGAGTGAACTGAAACGGCCTCTTTCTTTCTGCTGTGTGATAACAGCCTGGAGCAGAGAAGGGGTGGCAATGTCACACCACCAGGACGAGATTTACTGCATTGTGGTCGGCACAGCATTCATTTCCGAGTAGTCTGAGTACAGCAAAGGACATAAAAACTGAAATTATGAGGTACCTTAGTCGTGCACACACTCTGAGCCCAAATGCTTTATTTCCTCCTAAACTATGTGGGTTGGTTTAGACAACAGAATCTCTGCCTAAGTACAGAATCTGTCTGCGCAGCAGCTCATCTCTCTGAGATTTGCCAATGCCAAACAAGTTCCTTGCTGAATTCACAAAGGTGTAAAGCTCCGTCTGTCACACTTGAGAGGTCAAGGTAGGGGGAAAACAAGTCAAAAATGATCTTTTTATATGCAGGCAGTAGTCTGCTGAAAATATAAGATGACAAGAGCATGCAGTGATTCACAGTAGCTGCAGGGCTTCCTTGGATTACCAGGAGCTCTGATTTTTAGAGCAGCAGGTCAGTATTTCTCATTCAGCATTCCTTACTAGAAACATGTCTGGCTTCATTTTTTTAAAAAAGTTGTTATTTTTTACTTATTTGACTTTCCTGTCTGGGACAACATATTTATAATTTTTGATTCCAAAGATGAAGGTTTTATTTCTTTCTCTCTCCCAATTCTTGTGAGAGTAGGAGAAATTCTTTGGGAATGAATAGAAGCTACTTGGCCTATAAAACTTGCCCTTTTTTGGTTCTATCTTTCTCACATGATGTCATGCACTTTTTCTGAATGATTCCAATGTGTTTGCCTCAACAAGTCTGCTATTTGATTATTATTATTACTACACTTTTAATCTTTTTAAGAAGAAAATTCTACCCTTTCATTTAAAAAAAAAATCCTGTTTTTTTCAATTTTGATTCTTCATTATAGCTGGGAGGTGCACATTGCAATTAATATATAAGCTGATAAGTTTTACCTGCTTACTCTGTTACTCTGTTTTCTATCCTACAGTTTCTGTATTTATCACCTCTGATATTATATTAAGCTGATCGTGAAGAGATACCAGTCATCTTATACAATTACAACCCAAGTTATTCAAGCTTTTGTTGTTACTGTCTACCTCATTACACTATGTCAGTATTATGAAAATATGATATTTGATTCAGTTATATTAGTAGGAATTAAAGAAAGATTTTCTAAAAAAGAAAAATAAATCAAATTCCCTGCAAGAAAGGAAATGCACAGTCACAACAGACTCGTCTGGCTTCACAAGCTGAAGGCAATAAATTACAGACTGTTAAAATAGAATTTAGCAATCTGGAGTTTGGAACAATAGTTTCAAGTAGTAAATCTGAATTTGAGAAGATTATTCATGAAACTGATCATCTTTCCTACCTATTTTCTTAGTAAAAGCAGTTTGTAAATCTGATTTTGGGCTTTACATTGCTGAAATGATGGCAAAGTATTTCCTGTACTAGTGAGAATTTATAATTCCATTTTGATCCTTGATAACTGCTACATACATTTACTACTGCTTTATGCTGGGTACATTCAGAAAAACCCTGCAAGGTATCAAAGAATCTGTGTTAGCAGCAGTTATGAACTACTGGTGACACATGTCCTTCCTAAAACAAGTGCACCACTTGTATGGGATGGCCATGATTTTTCCAGGCACATTCTGTACGGAGGTGATTACAATGCTATGGAGAAGAGCTGGATGTATATATCTAAGGTGACTCTGTCCCTTAGAAACTGTCTCCAGTACTTCCCGTATCTTTTCCTTTCTTCACAGGTTGTACAGAGGTTCACTTCATCTTGAAATTTTTATATTAAAAGGAACTTGAATGTTCACCCAAATTTATGTTTTTCACTTTCCAAAAACTGTAAAACTGCAATATGCCTAGTACAAATTTTCTTCCATTTTCACACAAAAGATATAGGCTTTTTTGTTCATTTTATTATTGGTAAAATTATCAACTTGTGCAAAGTCTCTTAAGTAACCATTTAACTTAAATAATTTAAAAAAAAGATCAGAATTGAAAAAATTAAACACTCTTAGAAATCTTAAATAAGCTTAAGAATTATTAATTAAGGCTTTTCATTCTGCTTTTATATGACCAAACTATGCTCAAGATAATGTCTCCCTAGTGGAACCTTTTCTTCTAAAATTCTATGTCTACTTATGTGCTATTTGTTGTTGCTTTATTTATGCTCTTTAATAATGTGCGCATTTATAACACAGTGGGTAAAGAGAAGGAAGAAAGCTGGTAGTTAAACACAGAAAGGAAATCTTTGTGGTTCTTCCATGTTCTTCAATACCTGCCTAGGAGAAGTCCAGAAAAAAATCTATGTTAGGCCAAGAGGAAAGCGATCGCAGACTGGGACTAGGCAGTGAAAGGATCCAGAAGACATAGTAGAACAAATATTTGCACGATGGGAATGTGGTAAGTGATTCAGTCTCCCTGGTTATCAAGATAAATGATGTTGTAACTGCAATTTCTCTTATTCTCTCTGTTCTCAATGAAATTCAGCCAGCGGGTTAAAATCTAACCTTTTTTTTTTTTTTTTTTTTCTTCAGAGTGTTTCAAACTGTGAGCTGCGGAAAGCAGAAGGTAGTCTATTAAATAACTGCAAAATCTTTTTTTTCTTTTTTCTTTTTTTTTAATTCTTACTCTTTCACTCCCATCCATGCAAAAAAAAAGCAAACACCTCATCTGCAGGGAAAAGTAATGAAATTCAGCATATAATCTATATGTAGTCACTTATAAGTCATTGCTTTATGCCACCAGGGGACGAGATGATCCGTAGATTTCTTTTTTTCTTTTTCCACTCAGCTAAAAATACTGCTTTAGATTTCTCCATATTTGAAATTCAATTTTTCCCCACTACCATAAAGTACTATGACCATAAAAAAACGAGTTTAGTTTTATCTGAATATATACCAAGCTGTATGAATATTTAACTTTGTAGAGTAGGGGCCTACTCATGGAATAATAATTACTTGCTGATTTTTTTTCTAATCAAAACAGAGCACACAACTTCCCCTTCATTTCCTGGTTTCTTTTCATTTAGATATTTCTAATATATTGACCATATGAATCAATTAATATTTTCCATGTTTATGTAATCATTTTCAGGAAAAAAACATATTACTGAAGAGATGTTTTAACAGAAAAATTATTCAAGAAAATTAAATGGAAAGCAGCGAACTGGAGAAGATGCCTTTCCTAAACTTCAGTAATTTCCAGAAATGTTGATCTAATGATTATCTGTCCTTTTTAATTTTAAGATGTTCAAAGTGTTAAGGATTCTCAACTGCAAACTTTCATGGGAATTAGGAAGAAATGTTTTGCACACCTCAAGGGAACAGCAGCCGTTTTGCAGAATCTCAGTTTTATATATGTGCTAAAATGGGGGAAATTTGTGAAACAATAACGCGAATCCCGTCACACACTCCTGAAACTCCTCAAGTTCATAAAGAAACAGAAACGTTGCTGCCTTTACCATACTTCCTGGTACAGCTGGGACTCAGAGGGTTTGAAGTATGAAAGCTTGTAAATAATTTTGTGATTTTGAAGAATAGTGTAAAGATTATAAAATATATATATTTTTAGTGTAATTTCCTTTTTTCACCTATTATAACAATACTTTCCAAAATTAAGTTCTTAGAGTAGTTTTGAGAGAGATTATATATGGAAGAGAAGACGTAACAAGGAGTTAGAGGGTTAAGAAGGAAGTCTTGAGAACAAGCATGTTAAGTATTTCAAATACACACTACAAGTCAGTTTACAGGTTATAGCAGTCTCAATATCTTGGCTGCCATACTACTGGCAGGGGTTAACAGCAACGTTTGTCTAAAGGTATTTCCAATTGTTATTTCCTCCTGGAGGAGGAGGAGAGCATGAACATTCCTACTAGACTGAAATGGAATGAAGGCAGGAGGATGCAGAGAAAGAAGCAAAAAGAAAAGATTGCATATTTCACAAAAAAAAAAAAAGTCTCCTCAGTCTCTTCAGAAACTACAGAGGAAAGACCTGCAGAATCCTAACTGCAAAGAGTCATAAAGAGTCAAAATATAAACACTACTTAACATTGCTGTTTCTAAAAGTCCAATGATATGAAAAAAACAAAGGCATCATCCTGCAGATTGTGGATGAAACTGTTAAACGTGAAACAAAGAATCTAATTATTCACCTATAAAATGAGTATTCAGATTACTGCACTGATAACTTGCAGGAACTCACTTAGAATTAAAGCTCAAGATACATATTAGAGATTGTAAACAAATGCAGCAAAGTTTCAACAGCTCATAGTTTTAAACAAGAGGTGTAAGGAGTGTCCTGCCATCAGCCTGTGGGGATAGAAGCGTGATCACCAGGTTTCCAAATCACATGGCATTCCTATAGAATGGCTGAAGCTGGATTCAAGGCAAATCCAACAGGAAGGAGCTAAGTTAGGCTTCTGTTCAATAAATGCATTGTATGAGGAAGGCAGAATGTAGGAAGTGCACAAACTTAGGGCAACGTAGTGCATTCCAAGAAACAAGACTACAAACCCAACAGGTTTTAGACGTATTCAATCTACTGTTTTGCAGATGAGCTCACTGGAATCCTATTAACTGAAATCAACAGCAAAGACATAACAACTTGGTTAAAGCAGAGTGTCAAAGCCAGATTCTGGTCCCAACTAGAAATGTGCCAACTCAAAGTTACATTTTTATCAAGATAAACATGCAGAACATAACACAATAATTTTAGATTTTGTAGAAACTGACTTTGATTTTCCTAGATGAGTCTATATTAATTAGCTTTCTGAGTAGTGAAGTATGTCAAAGTAAATATATTCCTATTCTTTTCTCTAGAGCTACATTTCCTCAGGATTTTGCTCATGACTTCAAGGAATGTAGTAGCTGCTACTCTATTGCTATCTGGCTGAATCACCTCCATTTAGTGTCGTATCTGCTGCAGGGACTGGTGGTGGAGCAATACTCCCAAACGTCTCCCTATGGCCTCGCGCTAGGACCCTTTCAAGGACCTGATGGATAGTTAAATATAAATAAAACAATGCACTTATTTGAGCAATACACAGACCTATGCAAGTATTGCACATCCAACATTTAAAACAAATGGCTGGAATTTTTCTGCTGGAAAACCAAATCTTAAGCAGAGCTTACCCCCTAACTAGCAAGAGTCTCTACTAGATTTAAAATAAATCTGGATCCAATAGCTCTGCAAGATGCAAAGGAAGCAGCAAATCTATAAATCATGGCACGGGAAGAAAAACTGAAAATCTCTGCTCGGTATTTCTGCTAGTTATTTGCACTAATTTTATGTGTTATATAACAGATACTGGCGCCATGCCAAGGTGAGAGTTGCCTTCTATTTGTGGTAGCTTTGTGTGTACATTTACATGTGTTTTTGAGACGATCAGAATTTTGCTGTTCAAGATTCAACCAATTGTATATTCTTTTGTCTGAAAAATAAAACTCCTTCAGTTCTCAGTTTAAAATATAAACACAAACAGTGCTTAGTTATTTTGCAGTAAGAAACCCCGTATTTAAAGGGAGTAATCATCAATAATTATCCACAGAAAATGTTAATTGTTAAAGATGATTAGGGCCTGAGGAAGTTCAATATTAAACTTATGTTCACAGTGAATTACTTCTTTTTATTTATTTATACAGCCACCTTATTGCAGCTCACACAAGATGGCTCACAGGTAAAGCTGGTATGGGAAAGAAAAAAAACATGATCTAGAGAATTAAACAGAAGTTCAGAACTTGTGCAGTTCAGTGGCTCTGAGGATCCCATTGACTCACCGAGGTCCTTAAGCCACCATAACCACATCCAGATCTCGTGTCCACGACACCCTTAGCAGCAGGTGAACAGGCTGTGTGTCTGCAAACCCCTTACACCGCTAACCGCAGCCAGCTTGAACCGTGGGGCCAGGCTTCTCCACGCTGAGCTCTCCCTATACTAGCTCTATTTGCAGCTTAGGTCTCTAACATTTTCTGCTAATTCCTCAGAAGAAAAGTGGGGGAGGAAACGAGCACAGCTGTCTGCTGAGTACGTGAAAATAACCGCTGTCTATTTGTTGAATTTTAACATGCAGAGCTGTGCCCTGCCCTGGCTGCAAAGCCAACGCTCCTTGGGGTCTCTCCCCGTGCTATGGGGCCAGCGCTGGCAGCTGAGCAGTAGAGCAGGCAGAGGCAGCAAACTCCTCAAGCGACTCGTCAAGAAATTCATTTACTGGGGCTCTACAGCCACGGTCAAACACTTCAGAAACAGCTCTGATTAGTTTAAAACATTAAAAAACAAACAAACAAACAAACAGTTAAAACTAATATTTACCCTTCCCAAGTCCCAGCAAGTAAAACAGATTTCTTAAACTACCTGGGTTAGGCTGAACCACGTTCAGTGACAGATAAAGATGACAAAATGTGTTAGATGATGTGGCTGCTGTGGAAGTTACCTGCACCCAGTCCTGCTGAGGCCCAAAGGAGGACGGCGCAGACCCAGGCGCTGCCGAGCTGCATCGACAGCAGCGCGGGGCTATCGATGGAGCCGGCAAAGGCTTTTCTGCTACAATTAGCAAGCAGAGATCAAGCAAGAGTTGAATCTGAGAGGGTTAAAACTTACTTAAATATGTAGATTTTCACGCAAATAACAAAAAGCACATGCTTTTGCTTTGCTGCCAACATTCAAATCTCTTCCAAGGCTTTGGGTCATTCCAGCTTTTCAAAGGAAAAAGTTGCTAGACCTTTGCTTTTTAATGTGGATAATGTAACAAGTTGTTCCCATGCCTAATTTTTAAAAAATGTTTATCATATTCATACACTGTAAACAAGAAACATTTCTAGCCTAAGTTCTCTTCTTTGCAATAGTTAATGTATTAGTAATGTAAATCATTCTACAAACAAAGAGTGGGTCAGAGTTTGTTTTTCACGTTTCATGGTTTCCTTTTAAACAAATGTATCTTCAAAACTAAACTAAAGGATCCTGCAGAAAGAGCGAAGGCATTCATTGCTGCCCATGATCATTTGATTTTTGTGGCACAAATAGCTGTTTTGTGAAGGATTGCTATAGCATTCAGAATAAGTCAAACTAAATCCCAGGTTACTGCACCTGAATGTTGAGTGAAGCGATATAATTTACAGCATGCAATACTTATTGAGAATATTGAAATGGTGGGATTTTAAAAACACTGATACATTAATTCTGCACAATCTGAGGCTTCAAATTTCTTTTTCTGTTCATTATATTCTTCACATGCAAGACATGCAATGTTATGTGATTACAAGCAGAAATACCACAGCATACATTGGTGTAAAATTACAAGACTTTTAGAAATTCCTCTTTGCAAATTTGTAAATGCCCAGCTGCACAACACTTATCTGTACACTACATTATCATCTGCTGCCAGATTATTTCCCTTAACTCCTGCAGGAATCTAGAGGTCAAGAGGGTCGATTCTCACTGGGAAAGGTCTCAGATGGGCTTATCCCATTCAAACTTAGTCTTTCAGCCCCTCACTCCCTCTATACTGTGTGCTGGGTCATTTTTCATACTGCATATTCTGCTACCTGTTTGCACATTCTGTATATATGCAGCACTCAAGGGAACAGCACTGTGTGAGGCATAGACTGCCAGGACAGTTTATAAGAAAAAGGCTCAAAGCAAATACATTTGAAACTAAGCACATGTCACCATGTGGGAGCTCTGTGCACAAAATATGAATCCCCATTGCGGTTATGAAATTGCTGCATCACTAAATACCTCAGAGATGTGAAGTCAACCATATGCTGTCAGGGCTGAGTCAAACGTGTCTCAGCCGTGGGCCTGTGGAAGACGTCCCACCCCAGCGGCTCCTACTCAAGAGGGAAAATATTAGGACAAAGGAGGGCCTGAGCCAGACAGCAATCAAGTCACTCAGACTCTTCCAGTAAAATCAGGGTTTGGAGCTGTGGAATTTCCCCCAAAGCTACAAGGAAGGTCACATGCTACAAGCAGACCCCCGAAACTGCAGAAACTCACAGCTTTGGGAACTGCAGTGAATCACAGACAGAAAACGTGTGCAGGGAAGAGGAGCAGAGACTCATCCTTCCCATGGGCCAGCCAAGTGAGAGGGAAACTGGCTTCAGAACACACAGACACGCATGCAACGTAATTTAGAGAAGTTACGTGCTGAAAGGGATGACACAGAGGCACACAAAGGACTAAGCCCAGAATGATGTTCAAAACTAAGGCACAGAAAAACATGCTGCATGCTTAGTGATTGCTCATCTGCATGGTATTTTGTGCCAGCTAAGGCAAGGAGTCATCAGCTTTATGGAATTTTTACATCTGTGCTTATCTGCTTCCAATATCACCTGCTTCTAAGAGGTGAATTGTAAACTTCGAGTGAGGAAAATGGGAGCTAAAGGAAAAGATATGCTCAATCTTTCAGGAAACCTAGGGACACAGTTGTTAGTGCTCATCCTGGGGAGGTCTTATGCAACTAGACAAAGTCTTGTGTTGGAAAGGGGCAGAAGAAAAAAAATCCTGACTCCAAAAAAAAAAAAAAAAAAAAAAAAAAGAGGGAAATCCTCTGCCTCCAACTCAGATCAGGCAAAGAGTAAAGGTAAACGGGTTCCATGAGATAAAAGTGAAACAAGGCAATCCAGTGAGATGGGAGGTGGAACAGGCCTGTGACACCCACTGCTTCTTCTCAGTATTTCAATTTGAAAATCACAGATCATTTGTCCAATTCTTACCTTTAATAAAAAACATATTTGTACTGTATTTAGCAAAAACTCTATGCAATTATATTTACAAAATGTCTCTTCATTGCTTCACTGTGTCATTCACTAGTCAAATAATTTTGCTGGCATTTTGAGTTATAATTCGTGTCTTTATCTGGAAACACCAGAGGGAAGTTTCCTGCCCAAGATAAATGCATATTCTTCAGAACACTGCAGAATTACACACATGCTACTAAAGTGCAATTTCAAACCATTTGTAGATACACAGAGAATGAGGTCTCCAAAAGACATGGAGAGCATTCACAGCTGTTTTCCTAACTTCAGAGGTAACTAATTCTGTCCTTGACTTCCTTACCCATAAGTATTATTTGAGGTTCATTATTCAGAAGGGTCACACACATTTTTTGGTATGTGCATCCCCTCCTCACTGTTATGTGCTCTTGAGATGATAGAATTATCAGGGTGCATTGTCTTACACTGCCTTCTGCTTTTCTGGGCAGAGAACCACAACAGAAACTTTGGAAATCACACATTAGCACAATGTTCAAGTTAACTTGTGTCCAAATAGCTTTGACTGCCATGCGCTTCAAAGCACTGGCAAGCCATCCTGCTGTATTCTTCCAAGCTTTGATTGATTTCCACTGGGGTGAATCATGACCACAAAAAAAAAAAATGTGTGAATACTACTTTTTTCCCCTCCATGCAGGAAACAATAAAATATTAATAAAAAAATAAGGTCAAAAGAGAACTATAGAACTGTTCTTCAGTGAGACCTAAGTGGCCAGTTTTTTTCCACCTGGGATATATAGTCAAAATATTTATTCATATAGAAGCACAATTTGCTCACTGTGACTCATTCTAAAATTCCAGATACAGATTTAACCCACTCCTAACTCTTTGCCAAATGCCTAGGCATGAATCTCTAACTTGGTGCAACTCTTCTCTGAGCACATTCAACTTTCTCTGGAAGATCTACAATGCACTTATTACTTGGAACGAATTTTAAGGTAGGCCAAAATCCTTGTCTCTTACTTCATAGAAAATTCAACATTTTATAAAAGTAGACATTGAAGTAAAGGAAGGAATTACTAATGTATACAACTAGTCTGCCTTTCTAATACAGAGATTATGAAACTTCTGTCCTTCTTTTAAAATATATTTCAAGGACTGTCAGTGCAATCACACTAAATGAGAAGATCTGAAAGTCCTCAAGCAAAATATACACATCTTTGGATCCAGACTTTAGAAAGCAAGCCATTGTTTAAATTGCATAAAAAGAACACTTCTGTTTGCAAAAACTTTGTAAAATACAGTGTGACAGCAACAACACTACCAACGGTGTAATGACATTCATCAAACCTTTAGGTATTTATCTCAGCTAGTGTAACCGAATGTTTGCAACTCCAACTGTGAAATGTCTAAAACTGATCATTTTGCACAACAGCTGCTTTCACTGAACGGTTGTAACAAACACACCTTTAAATGCAAAGAGCACCCCAGCAGCACACACACATCCTCCCAGGTCATGGGAGTCCTCGAGAAGCGCAGAGATTATGTTCTTCAGTTCTTTGTGTCAGAAAAATCGAGGTAGTATCTCATCTGGTTAAAAAAAGGGACAGAGGGATTATTTCTCTAGCATGTAAGATTTACTACATATTCCTTTTTCTTTATGAAGATTTCAAATGTTGTAAGTAAAATATGTGATGAGAAAACTTTTCAGAAAAGCCACAATATTATGTTACAAATGTAACATGAAGGGTCACAAAATTATCAGGATTACTAGTTAGTGCTTTATTTAGAAAAAGGAAATGTTCTGGATAATCTAGGATTCATTTTGGTGCTGGACATACTGCACAGAGAAGCACTGAACAAACACATGCAATTATATCAGTAGTTGTCAATCTGAGGAGACCAAAATAAACTTTGATTTTTACATATCCCTCCCCATTTCCCTGAGGAATGTTCAGTCACTGAATGGGTCACAGAGAGTTAAAGGTCTTGCCCAGACTTGGAATAGATGGCATGATTAGCCATTTAATTTCTGATAACAGCATCCTGTTAGGGCAGAAAGATTTAGTCTACAATAAAGAACCTCAGCCTAATTAGGAGAGAAAGCAGAGCAGACCAGCCTCTGATCAAGAGAGGGGGGGAACGTACTAAAATGGGCATCAATTTGGATGTCATCTCTAACTAGGATACAGCTCTAGGTGTTTCTCTGCAAAAGATCAAATGATAGTTGCTGTACTCAGTTAGGCAAGCTGAGAAGCCAGTTAACTCTATATTTTTCTTTCATTGCACCATGTACACCTGTCCATGCAAATAAACACATTTTCTTCAAATACTTTTCTGGTTGTAAGTTTTAAGTTAACTTAAAAACACTTAAACATGCACAGAGACCATAGAGATGTGAGAAAATATTCTACACACATAGACACTATTTCAACTATTTACATAATATTGTCATGGTTTTCCAGAGTAAAAACAAACAAAACAAAACAAACCCAGACAGTGGAAGGCGCTTTTTAAATAGCTATGAAAATTCAAATGAGTCAAAACTAATAACTGCAAACACTTATTGTGTAAGATTAAAAAACAATAAATTGTATAAAGTTTCATTTCACAAAGAAGTGACATTTTGGCTAAAATGCTTAGTCTACACAAATCTAAATAGAAATAACCTCTGATTTTATTCAGCCATTACAGAATTGATTAATGGTATCATATTGTGCTGATATTAAAAAGCGTAGCTGAACCAGTAAAGACATTTAGACCGCTGTGAATGTCTAATGACAAACTGGTTACCACAGAAGGTATATTAAAAAACTAAGTAATGAAAAATGAAAAATAAGTAGTTTTTGTGTCAGTTATATGAATGATAAAAATGAATCATAGGAGTGGGCTTAGTACAAATGCATTTTTTTACATATTTAAGTTAAGCACTGTAACATTAGGCTATCATTTCTAGAAGCTCTATCACCCATAATTGTCTAAAGAAAGTAACAAATCATATTTGCACTATGTGTAAGACTCCCAATTCTTTTTTTCATTTAGTTCAAACAACTGATGTGTCACAGTATAAATCACCATTAATTAAAATAAACCAGATTAAATACAATAGACTCTTTTGTAAGATTATATTATACACAACTATCTGTACTGCATCTCACCTTTTTGTAGTCTATTCTTACTAAATTTTCAACAATGCATCACGAAAAGGGGATGAAACTAAAGCATCGATCCTTCTTAGCAGTAGAATCCTATCAAGATACAATTATCCTAAGTGGTCTACTGGCTAAACAGAGGCTCTGTAACCCAGATTTGTGGTGAACGTACCAGACTGTGTCTAGAAAAGAAACAAATTCATCTCTTACAAATCAGTTTATACAAACTAGAGCAATAAACAAGCTGGTTTAAGAAGGCTATAGAGGCTGCAATCCATAGCTGCAAGACCACCCCCACGCAAGGTCTGCACCCAGGATCTGCCTTCCTGAGCTTCCCAAAGCAAGAGCACAGGAGCCTGGGCTGCAGGCCTCTAAGCCACTGATAACCCACTGCTTTGATTCAGCAGTGAAAAAAGAGATTACATTGACATATGTCAGACCTGAACTGAACAGAAAAGACTTCTGTCCTAGGGTTTTGAAGCTCTTTAAAGTTCAGTATCATGGCTGTCGTGCTCTGAAGTGACTAGCAAAGATCAACTAATGGAAGAATAAAAAGAAGACAGCCCCAGTTGTGAAAACTACATGAAACAATAAACAATAACTTTTTTTTAGAAACAAAAATCAACAAGGAAAGCTTTTAAACAAAGCACATAGAGTAACGACAAGCCCATTATCTGTTTTCTAAACATGCTGCTATCTTATTTTGCTGGGCTGCAAATCAATATTGTTGACTTTCCTTTCAGAGTTCTGTTTTTCTTAACATGAAGGCTATGGTTATGGAATTATTTCCATTTCTAAGAGGTAACATCTACCTACCTGGAGGCTAAGAGGTAGCATCTACCTGCCATTTTCTTGTGAAAGAACTTGAATTCTTGCATGTTACCAGTCAGTTTAGGTAAGTGATAATTGTGAATTAAGTCAATGGATTGCAAAGTTACAAGAAAATACATATTTTTTTTCCAGTTATGCTGCTGTTTGACTGACCAATGTTTTCTCATTCCCAGATGCCCAGAATCAGTTTTATTTCATTTAAATTAGCCCATCCCTCTCTATTGCACCTCGTCCCCAGTATATCTGTAAACCATCAGGTACTCATTGAATTTATCCAAAAGATAGCAAAGCAGTAATGCAGAGTCAGAAAACTCGGAAAAGATTGTTTTTCAGCTTTTCAATTACAAAAGCTATTTTAAAACTGTGCAGTGCAGGTAGCATAGATGCCTGCTTTAAGTGGGCAAAGCCTTCTATTATTGTCTGTACCATGCAAACCTACTAAGTCCACTATAATTTCCAAGAGAGCATTAAGCAAATCTTCGCACAGACTGCTTCGTCAACTTGGGTAACTGTGTATTAGGTACAAATAAGTGCATTACTTAGCAGATTCTGGGAGCTTTATTATCTTACTTCTGCTTTTTCTTTACAGATGATAATATCCATAACATCACTCATTAGTTGATAAGATGTTTAGACACAGAAAAATAGTTAAGTCCAAATATAACCTGAGTTCTAGCAAAGTTCATAAGTATTAAAGAAAGGTCGTTATCCCCTCTCCTGGAGTCTAAGGGGATGACCCAGCTCATCTCAGTTACAAAAATACAGTAATTTGGGCTTAAGTTCAACCTTATTGTTTGTGTGAAAAGCAAAGCAAGGATCCACACAAAGATTTAGTCTGATTAGATACTGAGGTCTAAGACTCTGCTAAACTTTTAAATCACTTGACAACTGTAGGAGCTTAAACCAGGGAAGTTTCCTGTGTATCTAAATGATTTTCATAAGAAATCAAGTTTAACATTCATAGATCAAAAGGAAAGGGGGGAAAAAATCCTAAGATTTGCATATTCTTTCCAGGAGGAAGCATTTCCCAAGATGAAGATGAGCACCACAGATGCCTTTCAGATTGATCTCCATTCCCTAGGGAGACAAGGCCAGCGGCCAGACCCGCACGGCAGGGCAGCTGCCAGAGCCTCCCCTCAAAACGGTGCAGACTTACCTTGAATTGAGGATACATAATTACAGCTTTCCAGCTAGCTGTCGTAGTGAATAATGTTGATGGCCATTTCCCCTGATCTCTATGGGAACACAGGGACCAAGACCACTATGGCTCCATAGAGACTCGTGGTCCCACAGACCGAGACCCATGGACCTGTTGAGAGCTAAACGGATTTACGTTAATTTACAGCTTGCATAATGCAGAAAATTAAACTTAAATCAGATGAGAACTGAAAAGCTTCTTAGAAAAAAAAGCTATGTACAACAATTTCCATTAAGTTGCTTTTTTGGCACCAGAAAAATTCCTGCAACCCAATTTCCACCTGCTGGATGGTTTTATATGTCATCCAAAGTAAAGTACTGTAAGTGCAACACAAAGTTTGTTAGTTTGCCTTGTGTAGCACATTATTTCCTTGCTTAACTTACTAAAAAATAATTTAGGAGGGTTAGGAATATGGTGGAGACTGCCTACATGGCAGTTCTTTTAGGAACAGCAAGTTACAAGACTCTCTGATTTTTGCTCTGATGACTTAAAACAGCAAATAAACAATCACCAAAAAAAGTAATTAGTATATAAATCCCAAGAATTATATATCTCTGCTAGCAGATTTCCCCTAATTAGAAGATATCATAGAATCATAGAATGCTTAAGGTTGGAAGGGACCTCTAGGGATCATCTAGTCCAACCACCCTGCACACTCAGGGTCACCCAGAGCACGTGGCACAGGACTGCGTCCAAGCGGGTTTGGGAGATCTCCAGAGAAGGAGACTCCACAACCTCTCTGGGTGGCCTGTTCCAGTGCTCTGTCACCCTCACTGCCAAGAAATTTTTCCTTAAGTTCCTGTGGAACTTTTGGTGCTTCAGTTTGTGGCTGTTTCCTCTAGTTCTGTCGGTGGCCACCAGGGAAAAGAGAGGCCAGCACCATCCTCCTCACTGCCTCCCTTGAGGTACTTCTAGACACTGCTCAGGTCCCCTCTCAGCCTTCTCTTCTCCAGGCTGAACAGGCCCAGCTCCCTCAGCCTCTCCTCATAGGGCAGATGTTCCAGGCCCCTGATCATCCTTGTGCCCCTGCGCTGGACTCTCTCCAGCAGCTCCACATCCCGCTTGT